>OOFC01051874.1:0-20531 GCA_900323345.1 Pseudochromis fuscus
ACAACAATATGCTCTAAGTGTACAAAAAGTAAGGTTTTCTAGATTATACAATAGTTTAAATGATGAACAAACAAGCAATTAATACATTAGAAGAAGTTTTACTTAATCAAACACAACAATTTCAACCAGTTAATCATCAAACAAGCATCAGTCACAAGTGGTTAATTGATGAGAGGGTTTGAAATTAGCTGCAGTGTGTTTGTGTTTCTAAATGTGTGTTTGGTACTGACGGGATTGGTGTTTTGTTTTTTTGGGGGGGGTTTTACAAAGCTGTATTATTCTGTATAGATTCTGGTGGGTGTGAAACAGAGGTGGACGTCACATTATTGCCACATGGATTTTGGTGTCGCTTACAACTGTGTACCTTGCATTTCCCTTTATTTTCATCCAAGACCATTCAGTATGGCTGAGCCGTCCAGATGCACATCAGGGACCAGGATGGGTGTAGTGGGTCATAGTGGGACATGATGCTGTCTGTGATGTGGGCACTGTGGGGTGTTGTCTACCAGGTTAAGTGTGGAACATCCTGCTTTGATGCATCATCATCATTATCATCATCATCATCAAAATTTTACGTTATTTGCTCTTGAACTTTTACTTGTTACTAAGCTGAGTCTTCCCCTTTATGAAAGTGGCCTTTTGGGTGACCTCAAGGCAGGAAGTGCATCTAGTGCACTTCCTGCCTAGTGTGTGAAGAGTAATGGTACAAGCAAAGTCGCTGTAAAGTGTTTACTGACTGAGTTGCTGTTATCAGTCATGTAGTGTCTCTCCAGCTCCAAGTTTCATTAGAAGAGCTGAGATCTAAATGTTGTGTGCAAGTGTCCAGATCATGCCACACAATAACAGTGAAGTCTGGTCAGCCTGGCTATAATAAGACATGATTTGTGAACATACTCATATAAAACAACTGGTGGGAAGTTGTCAGAAAAGGTTCAACTGAAAAAGAAAAACTCAGAACAGCTCATTTAGAAAAAAAGAAAAAAATTAACACAAAATCCTTCTTCTGGAACTGGAGACAATCCAAAATTGTGAACTAGTTCATTTTAATTTCTTTGAACTGAAGTTTAAGCTACTTCTTGTGAACTACTAAATACCACGAGGGAGACCTCAGAAACTAACTGACTCCTGACTTCTTATACAAAGAAGTTGCGCATGCACACCGTGCCCCTATTATTGATTAACACAACACAGAGTCAGCAAAGGGCCCTTATGAACAACACACTGATTATCAAACATTATTTGGTAAAAAATCTCTGTAGACGTCAGGATTTAGATCCATACACGGCTTGTAACCTTTTCTACAAATGTCTTTCTCACAGACTAGGAAATCTACATCCCCCTATACTCTTCATGAGTAATTAATTCACAGTATAGACACTATAGGAGAGCCCTAATGAGATATGTAACTATGGAAAACTCCAACAATATGTGCAATGTTAATGATGTCAGAATGAGTTTGAAATCGGACCACGCTGTCCACAGAAAATTGTCTCACAGGAATCCAGTGACGCAGACGCACATAGTGTACAAAACACATGCAACAACGTCCACCGGATACCCAATGGTCATCAAGCACTGTCTCTTTCCTTCAGCTCAGACAGAAGCTTGTGACATGTTCATTAAGCAGCAGGGATCCCATTACTGCACTCAACAGCCACCCTGTCACAGTGCTCACACATTATTAGTTACACATGCAGCCTCAGGAATGCTAATTGTTGCTCTCCTCCCTTCACCCGTTCATTTCAGTCTATACAGCTCCTCACATCCTCCTTCTTTTCCCCGCGTTTGTTCCCTCTGCAGGTGGCATAGTGTGCCACTTTTAGACTGTCAAAGTTGTTCAGAAAAGCTTTCAAATTACAGTTTAAATGTCCCTGCTGAGAACCTATTAACTTTATAATGGAGACAGCGAGAGAGAGAGACAGACAGACAGAGAGGGAGAGTGAGACTCAAAGAAAGTTGAAGGTGGGGATAGCAGGCTTAAGGGCTTTAGTCACTTTGAAAATGCAAAAGCCAAATATGTTATTCATATGTCCTCCACACAGCTCTCCTTTTATTACTCACCTCATCAATTCCTGTCTCCCTCTCACTCGATCATTCGATGCTGGCTGTTCGTTCAGAGGAAGAGGTCAGCAAAATTGTGTACGCTAATAATCAGTGGGAGGGGTCGATGTAATTACGCAGCTCCCCAGCCAGTGCGTCTGCCATTACTGACAGATATCCAGCCCGGTGCTGTTTTAACACGATGTCGCTCTGGTTTAGTTTTGTTGCTGTTACATAGAAATGCTCTGTCTGCAAAATCACACCTGATGCTGTCTGCGACCACAGCTCCAGCTAGGTGCTAACTGATCGGTAATGAACCATGATGAATTATAGTGCTGTTACATAGATCAAGGATAAAATAAAATAAAAAAATACAATGCATACTGTTCTAGGGGGAATCATCCTGCTCTTGGCTGGTAAAGATGTATTACTGCGTTTATAGAGCGCTATTGTGCTCTTTATCAAAGAAACAAGCTGTTGACTTTCAACAAAAGCTGGTAGAGTCGGCAAAAACTGGAGTTGGGGGTTGGGAGTCTGTGGCCACTTTTTAATAAAATAAACTACTTTGTTTTTGTTGTGAGTTGAGAAAGACTTTTGCTTTGTGTAGGTGGAGGCATAAAAAAATATATTACTAAACAATAAGCCAGAATAATGCGGACATAAATATCATCCTAGACGAAATAAACCAAGAAACAGCAGTAATCCAAGCTGCTTTAAAAAAAAATGTCACTCAGTCATTTTTAAAGGTGAGGTTTCTGTTGTCTCTTTTATTTCTTTTTATTATGATCTGAAAATAAATCAGCAAACCAGGTGTGTTATTCCAAAGAGAAAATAGAAAGAGTGTCATAATGTCACAGTGTTTTTAAAGCACCGCCTCCCGCAACAAAAAGTGTTTGGTAAGCCGTCATTTTCCAAACAACTACATAACATTTGTTTCTTTCCATTTGTCTTGTCAGTAACTTACACTGCATTAGCGAGACGTGTCCGCCTGGTAGTCACAACACATCTTAATTCATGACCGACACTCGCCACGCTTTTAGATTTCAGTGCTTGGCAAAGGACTGTACAATTCGCTGCCATGACATTTGAGTTGACAGCCTTTATCCATAGTCACCAGTGTTCTCGATTGCTAGGCAACAGTTTGCCGAGCAGCTGGCATCACATTTCATAAAGGTATCCCAATGGTGGGTTTCTTTTATTGCACAGCAGAAGTTGTGCCGATGTGTAAAAATGAAGGTACCGTATTATAAGCCGCTACTTTTTTCCAACTCTTTGTCGTTAATGTTAGTCCTCTCTCCTCCGTTTGCCATAGCTCCACTCCTTTGTTTTCGTGGTGCGGCTACATGCGCTACGCCATTTGACAGAATACGCTAACGTCATATCCGGTGTAGCGTCTCACACTTTGTGCATCACATTCGACTTCTGTGATTGGTTCCCTCTCAGCTTGCTAAGCCCGCCCTCGAAATGAGAGACAGCAGTGCAGCTCCAGGCCCTCACGTCTTTGTAAAGTATTCTTTCAAAGCGTGTTGGGCCTGGTTGATCAGGTAATGGTTCTTACTCTCCTGCACTTTACATTTTTTAAAACCCTGGACCGTGGATTTCTTTGATTATTAAAGTTCTATCTCATCTTAAATTCAGTAAATGTGAGAACATCACTGCTCCTCCGACCTTCTCAGCTTCCTCTGCCTCTTTCTCTTTCTGCCGCTTTTCTTCTTCTCGCCTGTTTTTCATGACGTCCACAATTTCATTGAGTTTCTCCTGAACAGCTGTGACCAGGGTGAAGATCATCACCATCCCCAGGTTCTCCTCTGCCTGCAGGGAACAGCATATATACACCAATATAAGATATTAATCTCACACCGGGGAAACTGTTTTGTCCCAGCAGCAGGATGGGAACAAAACATAAAGAGCAGTAGAATAAAATCAAACAAAAAGACTGTAGATTTTTTAATTAAACTATGGAAATACAGAGTTATCTCTGTATTATATAATAAATATGGCCGACAGTGATGGTGCTTTCACACTCTGATATACCTGTCCTAATAGTTTCTAGTACAGTGGATTCACACTACACTGGTTGTAGAGGTACTCCATCTTATTGAGATTTAAATAACGTATAAGTTCCTCTAAACTGCTCCAATATCTGTTGATCAAATCAACTGGGGAGTATTTTCTGTTTCTTTTAACTTCCACTCCAGCTCAAGAAGGAAATATTCTACTTTTAACTTCACTGCATTTATTTTTGTAAAAGTTATTGTTACTTTTCCGATTAATATTTTAAAGTAAGGTGTGAAACTGCTCCTTTAAAGATGCTAATATAATAATAATGTTCAAAATTCTTGATTAAAAGACAACAACCTACTTTCTTTCTAAAAATTCATAACCAGCCTCCCATGTCAAAATCAGTGCTGGTCTGAGAAGTCCTACATGGACCAGGCTCTAACTGTAACAACTCCATTCATTTAGATGTTCATTTATTAATTTATTTATTGGTCAGTAGAATTTCTGTCAAATTTGATTCTGATTTTAATAAACTTGGACTTCACATGATCACAGCCACGCCCAGGACAGTTTCAACTACACTCAGGAAATTTAATGACCCAGTTTTGGTTTTCAAATGACATTATTTGAACCCAGTTTCTGAATGAACACACTTCCTCTAACAACTAACAAAAAACTAAATTATTCAAGAATAAAGCAACATTTTATTCTTTAACTGGATAACTATCCAATAATGACAATAAAAATATATATGATGTGGTCGTCAATAATCTGCTGTGACCACCATTTGATGCCAAGACTGTTTATCTGCTGAGGTGTGGAGTTTCGACCGGTCTCTGAGGGACAGTGTCTCTGGAGACACTCAGAATTGTCTTGTAACTTCTGTCTGTCTTCTTCCCTCTATGAGTGGACGAACAGCCTCAGGAAACTAGCACGAGTGTAGTGATGGCATTTCAGAGTCCAAGTGAGTACCACACGGATGTACAGCACCAAGAAAAACCTATCCCCACTGTGCTCTGTCTACAGTACAGAAAACGTCTTGTCAGCAGTACCTGCTCTCTGAGTGCACATGTGGCATAAAACCACTGAGACACATCTGACTGGGACTAAAATACAGGAAAATCGTTTTGGAGTTTTGACCCTTGCTAAAACAAAAATCCTTGTCAAGGAAACATTTGCAGTTGTAATTTCCCTGCAAGTGTAGAATTTCTTGGTGATACCCAACAGGAGTTAAAATATGTGGTAAATAACTAATCACTTCATCCACTAAAACCTGCAAACTCCTCTGAGTAATGTTGCAGCTGCTGTCTGGCTCAGTGTCTCCTGTGAAAAACTGCTGACCTCACTGTATTAGCTACTGTGGTTTTACATGAAGTGATCTGATTGGCTGCATGGAAACAACTTTCCTTTCTGCACAGATGTAAAACTAACAGTATCCTGTCAGACTGACTGACCTGCTGCTGCAGTAAGGTGAGGATATCCTCCATGTCACTGTCCTCCAGGTTCTCCTGGGAGTGGATTTCCCACAGTGGGGGCTCATCT
Organism: Pseudochromis fuscus; assembly: GCA_900323345.1. Taxonomy (NCBI): domain Eukaryota; kingdom Metazoa; phylum Chordata; class Actinopteri; family Pseudochromidae; genus Pseudochromis; species Pseudochromis fuscus. The sequence goes on from OOFC01051874.1 coordinate 5,584, forward strand.
GGATATTTCCCTACATATGTGAACTTCAATGTTGTTTCCACGGCTGCAAAAGGAAAACAACTCGTATTAGCAAACTTCATCACACTGACCAAAATCTCCTGTTATTGCCAACTTGTTTAAATGCCAGTGTGCAGTGGATGACACTGCAACCACATTAAGTCTACTCACTTTCACCGTTCTCCCCAGCATCTGATGTCACAGTGATGGTGAAGCTGGTGGGGTCTTCTGAAAGCACTAAAAACACACATGAGTTACTTACATTATTCCTACATCCTGCTTTTCAATAAACAAGTTTACGCTGATCACAAGCACACAGCCTCCCTCTGAGGACAGACACCTGATAATGACTCATTATGTTCAGTCTATTCAGAGCAGATACCATTGCCAGTGAATCTACAAAACCAAGCCACAAATAACTGTCTGTGATACTTGATCTCTAATATCTACTGTTTGACTATTTGAAAACTATAAACTGAGGGGACTCAACAAGCTGATCCAGGAGGCCAGTGATGTTGTGGGAGTGCAGCTGGACTCTCTGGAGACAGTGTCTTCCACCCAGTCCATGACCTGCTGGTCAAACACAGGAGGTCACTCCGTGGCAGACTCCACCCACCAAGACGCTCCACAGATCGCCACAGGAAGTCATTCCTGCCTGTGGCCATCAAACTAACTCCTCCCTCCATCCCACTCAGAGTCACAGACCGACTCCCTGAACTCTTTATGCACCTGTTAAAGAACAGCCATAAAACTAGAATAACCTCAACTGTGCAATAACATCACTGTGCAACTTGCACTAATGTTATTTAATATAATATAATCAGTCAGTGCTGAGCTATTTCTGCATATTTTCGTATTGGATTATTTCTTTTTCAGATTAAAAATTACTTGGTTTTTTATGTTACGACTTAGTTCGTGTTTTTTCTGCAGTGTGAGGATCTGTAACTGAGCCCGTTTCTCCTCAGTCAAGTTTCTGATTGTGAAAAAAGTTTTAGTGACAGCACAGTGTGGTAGCTGTACTGTCACTAGACACACCATTATTATACAGCTGTGATAGTAGTACATCTTACAGCGTAGTCCAAATACTTTTTCCTCCTTTTAATGTTGTTTTCCTCGGTGAGGTAAGAACTGCACCGACTCTACTTGTGGTCTGGTGACCTGTATTCAAAGGCCTCCTCATCATTGCTGCATGTGTGACATCCAGCTCTAAACTTCTCAATCTCACAGACCAGCTGTCCAAAGACGAGGTGAACAAACTCTGATGGGTGTATCGTCCATACATTAACAACAGCTAACTAGCTAACTACCGGTACATGCTAACTACCGGTACATGCTAGCTCGGCGCTAGCTAGCACATCCCTGTCAAACGTGCCGATGAAGCAGCTCAGACCTGTAAAGGAGTCCGGGTAGATGGCCTCTATCGCCTCCAGTTCGTTCCTCTGTTCTTCAGCGTAGTCCGTCATGTTTGTGTAGCTGCAGGTTATCTGGAAGTTTGCAAAATCATCACCGCTACTTTCAAGCTAACACGCCGTGTGTTCTGCGTGTCCACTCGGGTCTAGTGATCGATGACATCGTGGCTCGGACGCTTTGGTCTGTTACCGTCAGTGTTGGGTTCTCTTCTTTTTCTCTGGGGTCTGATCGGTCGCTACCAACACGTTTAGTTTCATACAGCCACCTACTGTACCGGGGTGGTTACTGAAATATAGTCAGAGTTATTTTTATATAGCATTTTCAGGAAAAAAAATCACAAAGTGCTTTACAAACACAAGGCGTATTTCCACAACATTGTACTCTACTCTACTCTACTCTACTCTACTCGGTTTGGTTTTCCACTTGGAAAAAGTACCTGGTCCCACTTTCCTAGTACCTTTTCTCCCGTGATGCCAAAAGAAAGGCCGACCAGGCACAACAACAGCTGTATGGAGACGTTACAACATTTAGAAGCAAAGCAGACAAATAGCAGCTGAAGAGAAATAAGTAGATATAACAACAAGCTTGTTGACACTTAATCATGTAACCTTATTGCTATTCATGCAAATGATAAGTTGCCTATATTATTTACTCCAAGTCAATACGTTGTACATTCATCACATTCTCTTTTCAATATTAAAAATGTATGTTATTTTCTTGTCACCATAATCTAGTCTGTTTTCACTTTTCTTCTTCTGAAAATCATCTTCAGTAAATTAAGTAGGATTTTTCTAAAGTGTACATTTTTGAATGTCAACAAAAGTACTTGTATGTGACCGGATCAACAATTGTAATTTCTTGCTTACTCTGATTTCTGTCCAAGGTTTTGTGGAGCGACTAGGGGCTGACTCCCAGTCCCACACCACCACGGACACCACCTTCCACCACCATCATGCCACCACACACTATGTTCTTATATTATTATTTGCACTAAAATACAATAAAATGAGTTCTGTTAGGCCCCAAATTGAAAGTTTTTACATTTTTTTGAATTCACTATTTGCTGTTGTTGTGTAGGCAAGAGGAGACGGGTACAGGACCATCACACGGTCGCTGTGAAGGAGATGCAGGCTGCACAGCAGGAGGGCAACATAAAGATGGTTCTTGCTGATGCTGTCCATCAGGCAGGAGGACATGGCAGTACCAGCAGCCTTCAACCAGGCCATCCTAGGATTACTGAGCCACTCTGCAGGTGCTGAGTGGCCGGTGAAACCCATGTCATCCACCTGTGGACTAAACTCAGTTGTTGTGCCCCTTGGACTCATGCCTCGCATCTACAAATGTAAGTTAGTATATTGCATAGTATTTGCATTGATGACAAATTTTTTTTAATGGTTTGTGGTCCACTCGTGTCCGTTCATGTTATTCTATATATTTTTTAGATTATTTTTATTATTTGTTTATTGAATAAATGTGTGCTCTAACACATGTACTCAGCATGACTTCCAGTTTAAAAGATTGTATTAAATTTACACCAAAGTAGGTTTGTAAGTATTAGGAAAGGATAGTAAATTATTATCTATTAAATATGACTCATATGTATGTATCATAGTACTTTGGTAAAAGTAAAAGTCAACAAAGCTTTTTTGGTGGTCGTGGTTTTTTCTTAATTTAAGATGAAAAGTGGAAATGAAAAGATTTGAAAGGAAAGAATGAAACAAAAACCACAAACTGATGTGTGCATAGAAACTATAAAGAAATTGTTCAGTACATATGGCAGGAAAATACAGACAGGGAAAAAGATTTAGGTTAAGCTAAATTGAATTCTTGTATAAAGTAAATCTGTTTGTCTTCAAACAGACCGACTGTCTGTGCAGGAAAGGTCGTACCCTCGACTTATAATAACATTAAATCAGACCCTGCATCCTGCCCTCCTCGTCCACACCAGCCACCAGCTGACCCCCACACATCATCATAGGCCTCGACTGTGGCTGAGAAGAGCAAAGCAAGTCAGCAAGATTAATTTGACCAGTTGCACATCAGTCAGACGGCACCATCTTCCCTCCGTCGACCAAAAGCATTTCCAACCACTTCCTGTGGTCTGTAGATTGTCTTGCTGTAGATCTGCTCTCATCTCATCAGGGAAATGAATTTGCTGTGGAACCAAGAACCTCTTAGCAGCAGACTGCGGGTACAGTTCTGCACCCAGAGCCAGTTACAAGCTCCCAAATCTGTTCTTTAGAGGAACACAGCTGCAGAACTTTGCGTCTGTCTCTCCATCACTCGATGCATGTTGTCACACAGGTAGAAAATGTTTCATCAGAACAAGTTGTGCACCCACTGAGAGGGAGTGTAGCAATAACATCCCACCACGTCACACATGGTCTGTGACGGTGACATAAAAAAAAGAGTGTAAGATCTAAAAACAAATACAATTTAAATATATAATCTAAATACTGAAAAGGGGTTTCTCAATCAAAAGTAAATTCACTGTGTGACATTAAAGAGAAATTCAAGGGAATTAAGTTGTTATTCTGTTTTCACATTTTTTTTCTTGAAGATGCTGTAAAATTCTTACTTTATATGATTTAAAAAAGGGGATTGGAGTAAATGTTTTCAGTGTTTATATATTTCATCTAAATGACTCCCACTAGCACAGTCTAAGAGTCTGAGTGTCACTGCACTGACTACCTGTGCATTTGTAGGTTTTAGTTATCAGTGTTAGGGCCTGGATCAAAGACATCTTCATACATCAATGAATCTTTAATGTCTTATGTCTTTAATTGTAGCCTGAGATCCTCTGATGTGTCCTACAGCCCAGATTCAGACTGGGCTTTTAAATATGCACTCCTGAAAATGCACTGTTAATCAAACCATGTTAGATTATGTCTAATTTTAATTTTCTGTTGCATATTTTAATTTCCTTTATGACGTCTTTTTTCTTTTTATAATATCTTTTCATGCCTTTTGTGTTATTATTTCATTTGATTATATTTATTAACCTTACTTTGTAGCTGTTTTTAAACACACACAAAAAGAAAACAAATCTGTAATTGTAGGTGGGATTATTTTACAGATTTTTTTCTGCGAGTCCAGTGGACAGTGTGGGGTGGTCAGGAAGGTTCAGTCTGACTCCATTATGTAAGGTGGTGCCCATCAGCCAGTCTTTTTGTTCCCTTTGGTTTCCACCTTGTTTGGTTGTGTTTTGTTTGTACTTTGTTTTTTTCTGTTGTACTTCTGTAAATAAACTTATTTTAAGTTACAACTTATGTGTGGTCTCTGCTCCTTGTCCAGCTTTGAGCCGGGTTGTGACAAATCGTACGCTCATTATTATATTTCCCCCGAGTACTGAGTCACAACTGCTCAGGTCGTAGCCTGAAGACAAACAGGACTGTATAGATCGGATCCCTGTGATCCAGGATGTGAGTCTCTGGGAAGTGGAGTGTGTTTCACTGTGAATGTGTGTCCCCGGCTCAACTCTGATCCTTAACCAGCTCTGTCTAATAATACTGAACTCCAGCCATACTGTCTGTGTGTGTGTGTGCTCCAGAGCCTCAGGGTATAATGATGACCTCAGCAGTGGATTCCCACAGTAACTAACACACCTCCAACACATCACCCCATGTGAGGAATCCTCCTGTGAAGCTGAAGTCAGTGCAGCCCGAGCACTAGAATAAAGTCACTGCATTGTTGAGCTGCAGAGATTATTCAAGTTTCAACTCGTCTGAAAAGAAGAAACACGACACGCTTTCATCAGAGGATTCAGGAGCACAGTCTGGTCAGACCTCAGTTTATCTGAGTTTAAACTGACACAGAGTCACATCTGTAACACTTACTGTCCATACACTGCTGAGAATGTGGACAAGCAAGTGAGGGGTTAAGATGCGTGGACTTCCTGTGAGCCTGTGCCATTAGACGCTTCACATGCATGCCGATGTTTTATGAGGTATGAAACAGGAAACCTGGTGTAAACAAGGCAGGGATTTAGAAATGCTTCATATGGTTTCAATCAGGCCTGAAACTTGAACAATTCAGTGTACATGTCCTGCTGCTAACAAACACAGTGAACACATCGCTTTCTAAAAACATTATAAGAAAACTGCTGTGTAGTTTTTAGTCATTCAGCTCCTCTGTGTCTTTAGCTGTGTTTGATTCACTGTCACCAACAGTGTGAAACCACTGGGAACACTGGGTGTGAAGAGGAGGTTCAGAGATGAAAAACAAAAGGTCGGGGGCTCAGGTAACCTCGGCTTAATTACCAAATAACTATTAATCATTTTCAGCCATCAGATTTAAATGGGTGACGGAGGCCACTGAGCACTTCTTTAATGGAGGTGGGGAAGCTGAAAAACATTTTCCAAACCAACCAGTTAGTCCTGGTAGTTCTGATAAAGCGTACATTTTACATGTATTTGTCTGGCCCTAGTTTAATTTCATCCAAAAAAGGACGCTTGACATGTTTACAACAATTGACTTTAAAAAAGATACAACTTTGTCACATATTACTATAGAAAAGAGACGGTCACAGGCAGTGAAGCAGGTTCCTGTACAGTTTCATATGCTCACTCAGTCTGGAAATTAAATATTCATCATGGTTGTGCCTCAGATCCCTTATCAATACAAAGGTCTTACTGCTGTTTCAAAGAGCTCCTCCCACTGCCAGTTAATGAGGGTTTATTATCAGTCTTCTTCTACTTAATATCATAGTTTTATGTTCAGAGGGAGGCTGTGACTGTGCCTACTGTGTGTTTCATGGAGGTTCTCCAGATGTGTGCAGCAGCAGATGTCACACAACAGACAAACAAACATATGATTATATCTTTACCAACAGAGAAGAAGAAACATTTCACTATAAACAGTCCTGAATCAAACAATCGTGGTCGATAGTATCGTCCAAAGACTGTTTATACAAATGGACAAACACGCCTGACGCCACCTGTTGGTTTTAAAGGCAGGAGTTTGGTATTTGAACGTGGCCATGTTGGTTGGTTGGAGCCAGAAATCGACCATATATGGATATGACAATGTCCAATGTGTATGAGACTCAACTTCAGCACTGCTCTCACTGGAGATCAGAGCTGTCAATCAAACTAACCCCGCCCCTAACTCCTCCCCTTCTCTCAGTCTAATATCTCCTTATTGATGAATGGTTATGACATCAGAGTAACTTGTGGAAAAAATGTATTGAAAATTTCAGGATTGAAAATGATCATTTTTGAGTTGAAGTCAGTTGGAGGCAGCATCTAGTGGTCATCAGTGGTATTGCACTTTTCTGCGACCTACTTGATTCATCCACTTCTATATACAGTCGATAGTCTCATGTCACTGCATGTCTGTGGACAAGAAGCTGCCAAATGACCTGGGTGTAGCAGTGGGGTTCATTACACACTATGAGATCTGTTGTATAAAATAAATCTACATTTCAAAAACAGTTAGTACAATAAGGTCTCAAACTCATGCAGTGTTACAGTATATAACATATGGCTCTTCATATATTCTGTGCTTAGTCTGGCAAAGGCCACTTCTACTGGTTAAGATACTGAGGGCAGCGTTAATGAGGAGGTATCTGCTGTTCCTGAGTTAAACTTGTACATGCAACAGACACACACAGTAGCAGTCGTGAGTGTGTTAAAGTCTCTCCACTGTTTGTGACTTCCTTGAATGTCTGTGTGAGTCACTGATAACATGTTGTCTAGTGCATTTCTATTCCATGCTCCAGGTCCATGACCGGCCTCTTCTCTGGTGTGAAGTCCCTGTCTGCCCTCTCCACGTAGCGCTGCAGGGTGCTGTAGTACTGCTCGCTCCTGCTGAAGGTGTAGTATGCAGAGATCTCCTCCCAGGCCTTGTTGTTGGGAAAGGGGAACGCTTCGGGATCCTTGTTCTCAAAGAAGCTCTGCAGGTTTCTCTCAGCCAGCTTGGTGGCATAGTCCACGGCGAAGGAATCGAAGCGCTCCTTCTCTTTCTCCACATAGCGTTTCCAAAATGTGAGCTGCAGGTAGCTGACTTTGGAGCGACAGTTTTTGTAACAGGTGCCCAGGAGGCCTACGACGGCGGCAATAATGATGATAGACCAACCCAGGATCTGCAGACATACAGTCAAACCAAAACACAATGTCAAGATGTGGTAGTGGAGTTTTAAACCATGGAGCTGACAAAATGACATGAAGAGGCTTTGAGACTGTGAGACAGAAATCACCATAACATACATGTCACATGGTTCAGTGGCAGCTCAGCAGCATGTGCTCTCCCTGCACTAAACACATCCAGCACAGTCTGCCACCGGACTCATAAGTTCATGTTTTAAACACGCTACTTGAAAGTCATGCTCCAGTTTAGGACTGTAAAAGGTAAAGGTCTCAAGTTTGTAGAAATGGACAAAGCAAGCGTCACGTCACCCGCTGGTTTGAGGACTATCATTTTGAAGCCAGGAGTTTGGTATTTGAACGTCGCTGTGTTGTATGCTGTATGAGCCTCAACTTCAGCACCGGTCTCATTGGAGACCAGACCTGTCAATAAAACTACCCCTGCTCCTAACTCCTCCCCTTCTCTCAGTCTAATATGTCCTTAATGATTTTCAGATGGACCAGATCTCTGAGGAGAAGGGCTGACTTCATCCAATGGCATCAGAATAACTTGTGGAAAAAATGTATTGACTGAATATTTAGGGATTGAAAATGACTATTTTTTAATTGAAGTCAGTTGGAGGCAGCATCTAGTGGTCATCGGTGGTGTTGCACTTTTTTGAAAATGACCCTTTTTAAATTGAATTGGCTTTTTTAATAGTATGATTCATTTCCCAGAATGCAGCTGGATATTCCTTTAATTAAACTTTCTCTTTCTGATAAAAACAGCTTGTGATGCAGGTTGTGTTACAAACCTGTCATCTCTAAACCCTGATGATGCATTCTCTGACTGAGCAGTAGTTCTCCAGGTGTTCCTACAGACCAGGTGTGTGTGTGTGTGTGTGTGTGTCTGTGTGTGTTACCTGTGACTGGGCTCTGAACATCAGCAGCAGCTCCATGCGCTCGTCCTTGGACAGCTTGGAGCGGTCACAGGGCACCTGGGACAGCTCCTGCCGACACTGCAGGGTCTTGTTTTCACAGAACAGGTTCACTACCAGGTTATCATCCAGACCACTGACTGCACACTCATAAAAGGTCCCATTGAGCAAGGCCACACATAACCACATTATAGGAGCCACACAAGCTCCACTGAAAATGCTCATGAACACCCTGAGACATCCGAAGCAGTTCCCACGGGGACAAAGTTTCATCGGATTGAGGCAGCACCCGGTGTAGAGCCGCCACAACCTGGTGCTGAAGAACAGACCCAAGACCAGGAGCACAGCAGCCGGGCCCAGCAGAAATGTTATCCCATAGGCGAAGTTCTGCCGGCGGTTGCAAGGGCACTGAAAGGAGACCATGGAGAAAACACGCTCCCCGCCTATTGTCAGGAGAGCCATGAAACTGTAGCCAATGGTGGCTTTCTGGTTCATGAAGAAACGCAGGACAGTCTGGAAGTTATCCATGTTTCCAGTGGGGAGGTTTCCAGTACACTTCACGAGAAATTAAAAGTAAAAACACAACAGCAGAAGTTGGAAAGAGGAAAAGGTTGAGAGTCTGTGTGGCGTGCAGTCATTCCCTGTCTGCTGCTTTTCTCACAGCTGAAACAAAACTCATCTGCCAAGCCTGTGTGTGCCCCTCCCTTGTGCTGTCTGTCCTGTCCTGAGGCTCCTCCCTCAGTCAGTCTGATGCTTCCTCACTCCTCACCATATCTACAACGGAGGAGACAAAGGCGTCCTCGCAGACTTCAGAGGGAAAGCTGATCCTGTGCAGCTGATGAAGGGGGAAGGTGTGGAGAGGGTTCGTAGCTACAAGTATCTTAAGACCATGATCAACAATGGGCTGAGCTTTAACAACAACACACAAATAATCTTCACAAATTGCCAGCAGCAGATCTGCCGAGCACAGAGGCTGGAGCACCCCGCCCTCCTCTCTAGATCTGCACCTGAGACACAGAGCCTCCTCAACTTTCCCTTCTTAACTATTCTACTTCCAGACACACGAGATATTTAATCTAATCTGACTTCATCTAATCTTCTCCTGAGGACAGTCACAGCTGCACTGATGTTTAACAGAAAGCCCCAGTGCTAAACACTCCCCTCACAGCTCTACATCCTTCCTGTATCTGCTTCACGCTCCAGCTCAAACTTTATTGAAGTCATTTGCAAAAATCCTGCTCGTCCACTTTTTATGATTTCCAGTCTGTCATTTGACCACGATGTAATGCAGCCTCATGCTAGTCAAAATCAGCGAACACTTCCAGGTATCTGCTCCGGTTCTTTCATTCATTTCAATGACACAGACATGACAACTTGATCTGTTTGCTTTGGGTTGTTTAATTCCATGCACTCACCATGCACAATAAACAAGTCATAAATCCACAGGTCAGCAGCAAAACCAGGAGAAAACATGCGAAGGGAAAGACAAGTGAAGGACTGACATGCAGTGAATCATGCAACCTTTGAGATGTTTGGGTAGAAAACATACCATTGTAGCAGAGACAGAGACAAACAGTCAGCAGCTGAGAGTGGGTGGGGAAGTGCTCACATCCTCTTAATGGCTTTTCTGTTCCAGTCCCACATGACTCACTCCTCAGACTGCAGTGCATTACACAGCACACTGTAAAAAATCCTCCTCACGCATGAAACATCAGTTGGTACTAACAACATCATTGAAGTCATCACTTCGACTTTAACTCTGTGTACAACTTGTATGTACTGGGTGTCACATGTCTGAGAGGAAGTCTACCAGTAGTGGCCAGGATGTGGTTAGTACCCAGTGTATGATGCATTTCCTGGTGGTCCACAGACATGGTATACAAACAGTTTGGTGAACATATGGCACATAGGAACATCCTCGCGCTTTATTTATTAATCTCACCTCTGGAAAAGTTGCAGCTACTGAAATGGAAAACGTTGCAGTTCAATCCACTGCATTGGAGCAACTGTTGACTGTATCGCAGCAGCATTTGTACAGATATTTATGGTTCCTAATGACACTGAGAGTTGTGAGAGTTGTTACTTTGAGGGTAGCCCTTTTGGTTTTGTGTATTAAAAAAAAACCTTGGCAGTTGTTTGATGAAAGACCATGAAACTTGTTTGAGGCCTTCTGGTTCCTCTCAGAACAAACTGTCATAACCAGTCTTTATGTTTATATTTTGGATTATGACAGCAGGCAGTTTGACTCAAATGGTAGAGCAGGCTGTCTGTTTGACCTCACTGGTATAAGAACTATTCACATTCTAGAGTTTTCATATTTGTTGGATTCAAGTTCATACAATGCTGATTCAGGCCCTGAGCTCCAGGCACATGTCTGTGTACTTTATCAGATACATCCCAGCACTGGTGCACCAGTAGTGATGAGTTCTACACCAACCAGCAACGCCTGTTTTGTCAGAGCTGAACAGGAAACTGTTGCCATGGAGCATGCATCGTCAACATGGGCTGACAGAAACACTGAAAGCCACTTTCCTCTTTCAGATCTGTCTGAACTACAACCTCTGCTCACACTTCTCTCAACTTTAGGCCACTACTGATCCCAGTGCTGTATGATGATGCAGATCCTCTACATTGTCTAAAATCTAGGTTTCCTGCATTTCAATGTCAGGGATGTCTGGGTTTCTTAATGCGTTTTAGATTATAATGCAGACAAAGCTTTGATTCTGAAAATCCACTTCACAGTGTCAACCTGCCTTCATCTACAAAACCAAGAACAGCAGGGTTGGGGTCACCCAGTTCGCTTGACCTGATTGAAGCCATCCTCATCATCCCGTTGTCGGTCTCCTGGATGTTCTCCACATACTGATGCAAAGTGCTGTAGTAGTGGTCTTTGGTGCTGAACTTGTAGAGGGAGGAGATTTTCTCCCAGGCCTGGTTGGAGGGGGTGAGCGTGTCTGCAGGTGGTGTCTGACTGAAAAAGCTCTGCACATTCCTCTCAGCGAGCTCTTTGGCGTGTTTGGTGGTGTATGAATCGAGAAAACAGCTCTCCTCCTGAGCGTACGCTCTCCAGAACTTGAGCTGCAGGTAGCTGATGGGAGAGGTGCACCGAGCCACACAGGTCAGCAGCAGGTTGGACAACATGATGGAGGCGATCAGCAGCCAACCCAGAATCTGTGGTCACCATGAACACACACTGTGATTACTAATCAGGCTCAACAAATGATACTGTCGACCATTAACACAACTCAGGTTCAACTTTCAAAAACAGCAGTGAATTTCCATGTATAAAATGTAATTTAAAAACACCCATTACATCCTGTTTATTCAAAGAAAGGTTCCACCTAAAAAGAAAAAACAATGAAACATAATTTTCTATTTTTCTTTAATCACTGAAAGTGTCATGTAATGTAAAAGTGACGACACTGTTAGTTTTATAATGATGAATTGAAGTTATCGCGTTTCATTCTGGTAGTTTTCACAACAAAATGTATGTACCCAGTGTGTTTTTATTATGGAAAATGATTTTTTGGCACCCAAGCAGCAGGAAAATGTTTTTAAAAATATCTATTTTACTTTTTGTATCTTCCCTTGTTTCCTTTAATCTGGTTAAATACAAAGAGGTGCCATCAGCACTGACCTGAGACTGAGCCCTCAGGGTGAGCAGGACATCCTCCCTGACAGCCTTGGGTGTGCTGCTGTCTCTCCCGCAGGGAAACCTGAAAATCTCCTTCTCACAGTCCTGGCTCTGACCTCCACACAAATGTCTGTTGTAAGAAGTCACATTGGTGCCCGTCATCGCACACTCGTAGTAGTTCCCGCTGAGCAGAGCCACAGCTATCCAGCTGGATGGCGCCACCAGGGCCGTGGTGCTGATCTGAAACAGAGACATGCAGGCGGCACTCAGCTTCTTGCGGCTGCACAGTTTGGCCTTGCGGTAGCACAGACCGGTCAGCAGCTTCCATGTCTTCTTACTGAGGATGTAACCCAGCAGCAGCAGAGCCAGGGCTGGCACCAGCAAGAACACCATGCCATACAGGAAGTTCAGGTCATTGCAGGGACACTTGAACACTGTTGAAGAGAAGAGCTGCTCTCCTCCTGCTGTCAGCACGGCGACCAGCCCAAAGCCAAGGTTGGTCTGTTTATTGGCAATGTTCAGAACTGTCTTAAACTTGTCCATGTCTGACTGCAATCTGACACACTGACAAATCGAAACAACACTTCCACTTCCACTTCGTGCCCGGTGTCACAACTCAGTCCTTAGCAATACTTATCTAAAGCACCGCCCCTCTGCTCTCTGTGGTTTATATTTACACGCTCTGCGCTAAATAAAGAGGCTCAGTAACCACAGTGTGTTACAGCAGAGGGTCTTTTTGTTTTACACAAATTTTTACACAAGTTTTTCTTGTTTGGTTTGACATGACAGGTAATTACACAAAAAATGTTGGGTAAAAACAGGACAATATTGGGGAAAAACAACAAAAGGGTCATAAAAACCATAAAATGCTGTGTAAAAATAATGCAGTGTTCATAAAAATGGTAAAATGTTGGTTGAAAACAAAATGTGGATTAAAACAAAAAAGGTCATTAAAAACAAAGAAATGTTGGGTAAAACAATAAACCCCAACCCTCACCCTAGAGCTGGGCTTACAGGATTAGAAAGGTTCTGGAGACATCCTCACACCTCAACTTGAGTACATTTGTAGAGTCCGGTTAGATGCTTCAAGTGTTAAAATCAGGATGATAAAATATAAAAGGATAAATAAAACTTCCTATTGTGTGACCATGAAGGCATCTTCAGTATAACTGCTTTCAAGACAACACACACCCTCAGGGAAGGATTAAAAAGCTCCACAAACACCCTGAATCAAACCTGTTGTATCAAATCAACTCACATCGGACAAAGTAAAACAGAACACATCTCTGGTGCCGCTCCACTGGACCTCCCCCTCTTACTTCCTCCTACGGGACACTCATCATTGGGAGTGTAAGAACATATGGATACACAATTTATGTCGCAATATTTCATGATGCGATATTGGTGGTGTGTGTTGGCAAGAATCTGGCAATACGATACATATCCTGATGCAGCGGTGGCAATACGATATACTGTGATTTATTGGTATACTCCCCCCCCCCATTATGGGCACCCTGCTGATGAAAGATGTTCTGTTGACCCTTCCTCTCCTATGGGCACCCATAGGCACCTCTGATTAATGTGACATGAAATGGAGGTGCGTCTTTCAGATCTGTGAATTACGTTGGTCTCGGATACTGGATACCGATACTAATCACATCGGCCTTATCCCTTCAGATTCATGGGACAGCTAGAGGTAAAAAATTTACACTTCATTTATTCATTTATTCATTTCATGTTATCTAACCTATACATGAGTATGTGGGAGCAGACGACTTTCAAAAAATGCAGACATTTACCGCCAGTTTATTATAAATATCTAAATGACATTTCTGGTGTATGGACGGAGTCCATCCAGGAGTTTGAAGTTTTCCTCGGGGTCTTAAACACCCCCCAGCCTGACATAACCACCACGCATAACCTACAGGAAAAAACAGGAGTTCAGAGTTTTCTTTGTTCTGCAACATAATCACAGTTTGCCACAAAAGTTCACTTTAAAGATACAGATACACCTTACTTCACAGTAGTAGATATCATCTGAAACATACATTCAAAGGTTTAATCAAGTCACAACTCATTAGGTTTCAAAGAATTTGTACTTACCCACAAGATGTAGAGCAGGCTACCAGTCCACTTTTCACAGCTTTGGGACCCCGGTGTTACTCTAAACCAGGGGTCTGCAACCCTGGTCCTCGAGAGCCACTATCCTGCATGTTTTAGATGTGTCCCTCTTCCAACACACCTGATTCTAATGACCAGCTCATCATCAAGCTCTGCAGAAGCCTGACAACATGCAGGATTGTGTCTCTCTAGGACCAGGGCTGCAGACCCCTGCTCTAAACGTTTCCTGAGAGGGATAAAGTCAGAGGTGGGGAAGTCTTTTCAGAATTTAGAGTCCGTTAAACAACAGCAAGAACATCAGACAAACAGTGCCACTGGTCACCACATCCCCTTAGTCCACATCCCACCTGAGAACAAACTGAAACTTCAAATGATCAGGATCGTTATCAGGCTTCTGCAGAGCTTGATGATGAGCTGAACAATTGAATCAGGTGTGTTGTGAGAGGGAAACATCTAAAACATAGGGGCCCTCGAGGACCGGAGTTGGCTACCCCTGGTGTAGACCTCAGCGACAGAAGGCAGAAAGGAGTTGGATTCAACTCCTCAAAACAATGGAGCCTTCAGGCTTAAAGGGGAAATATTATACTGTTTCAGTGAAGTTTAAATTAGTCTTAAACGCCCCTTCAACATGTCTGTGAAGTTTCTTGTTGAAACTCTACTTTGATCCTGTTACCCCCTTTCCATCAAACGGGTTCCAGGGCCAGTTCCGGGCCAGGGCTCGAGCCAGGGCTAAATAGGTTCAGAAGCCGGTCCTCCTATGAACCAGTTTGATTTTCCATCGGCAGG
>OOFC01051878.1:0-10296 GCA_900323345.1 Pseudochromis fuscus
TCCAATGTGTCCAATGTTTCCATTGTTTCCAATGTTTCCATTGTTTCCAATGTGTCCAATGTGTCCAATGTGTCCAATGTTTCTAATGTTTCCAATGTGTCCAATGTTTCCAATGTGTCCAATGTTTCCAGTGTTTCCAATGTTTCCAGTGTTTCCAATGTTTCCAATGTGTCCAATGTTTCCAGTGTTTCCAGTGTGTCCAATGTGTCCAATGTGTCCAATGTGTCCAATGTTTCCAATGTGTCCAATGTTTCCAATGTTTCCAATGTTTCCAATGTTTCCAATGTTTCCAATGTGTCCAATGTGTCCAATGTTTCCAGTGTTTCCAATGTTTCCAGTGTTTCCAGTGTGTCCAATGTGTCCAATGTGTCCAATGTGTCCAATGTTTCCAATGTGTCCAATGTGTCCAATGTGTCCAATGTTTCCAGTGTGTCCAATGTGTCCAGTGTGTCCAGTGTGTCCAATGTGTCCAGTGTGTCCAATGTGTCCAATGTGTCCAACGTGGCTGAGACTGGAGTCCAGAGCTGGAGTTACACTGGAGACCAGACCTGTCAATCAAACTAACCACGCCCCTAAATCTTCCTCTTTCTGATGAGAAATGATTTTCAGATGGACCACCTGTCAATCAGACTAGCCCCGCCCCTAACTCCTCCCCCCAGATCTCTGAGAAGAAGAGCTGACTTTGGCTTCAACTGACTCCAACTCAACAACAGTGATTTTCAGAGTTTGTTGGAGGCAGCATCTAGTGGTCGTCAGGAGTATTGCACTTTTTTTATTGGTTTTATTTTTGAGACCCTGTTGCTTCGTCCATTTCTATATTATACATATTATAATAACACATATGATACTATGTAGTAGGGATGGCTCGACACCACTTTTTCAGATCCTATACTGATACTGCAACACTGAGGATCGTCTGATACCGTTCTGATACCGATCCAACACCTTCTTGTTGTCTCTCTAAAAGTTGTTAATAATATGTTTATGGATGTGATTTGCTGAATACTGACATCTGAAAACATCACGTTCACTGTGCAACAACTGTTCTGGTCACGTGAAGAAAACACACGGCACATGGTAACCACGGCAACAGCTCACCTGTGTTTACAGCATGCCACGCAAAGTGAAGTTGAGGATATAAGAGATAGTTGGGGCTCATGGATCGGATCAGACGGTGCTAAAAGAAAAATCCAATATCTGATCCAGTCATTTTGGCCTGGATCAGACCATCCCTAAAATATATGTATATGTTTTGGTCTCTGAGGCTAATTTCTCCATTCACGGTGAATGTATTCTGAGTTTTGATATAATTTAAGTTGAGACAGACTAGCTGCAGTCAGATCTACACCTCACTCCACCACCAGCTCCTCCCTCTCGTCCAAATATGGTCACTTCTTGCTCCAAAAGAACCAAGATGGCGACAGACAAATGTGACATCACTGTGGCTATGTAGATCTTTTGTTCATGACCTCCTGGTGGAACACAGAGAATCATCATGAGCTGGTCATAGACAGTGATATGAGTCGCAGGTGTGTTTGTATATGTTGTATCTACACCTGAACAAACATCTGAGTGGATACACGTCTGTCAGACTCTTGGATCAACAACCAAACAACTAAAACTCCTTGACTGTGACATGAACCAGGTCTTTACAGTAATGAAGAGGTTTGTGAGTCTGATCAGTGAAGCTGTGAGACTGTAAATCATGGTGAGCAACACTGAAGAAGCTGCATCCATCACAGATGTTAAAACACCAGAGAGCCTGCAGCATCACACCAGGAGCTGCTAGCAGGATCAGAGCTGTCCCTCAGACTGGTGGAGTCCCAGAAGCTGCCATGTTGTGTGGACAGGATGTTTCCTCCTAGAAACTCAGCCTGTGTTTGTGATGTAGAGCAGTGTCCACAGGGACTGATGCAGCTCTTCCTCTGACTCTGCATCAGGAACAAGCGGTTGTGGTAAACATGCTGGGTCTGGGAGAACTGAACCACTTCACTGTGGTGCTCCCACTCACAGGGGCCTCTGATGGAGGACCTGGACTAGAACCTGGATGCAACAACAACAGATCACCACCAGCCCTGACTCGGAGGAAGGTAACCTGGTAACACCCTGAACCCTGACGCCACAGGAACCAAGTCCAGACTCAGCAGGTGAAACAGTCATTAAAGATTCCTGATCCTGATCCTGACCCAGATCCTGACCCAGATCCTGATCCTGACTGACAGTGGTGTTGGTGTCATGTGAAGGACCAGGTGCATGATCAACAAGGTGTCGTCACATTGTTTGGAACTGTGTTTCTGTCGCCCCCAAGTGGTCAAAAAAGACCCTTTACATTGTTGAGGTTTTTTAGGTAATACAGATTTAAACTTCTAATTGTGTATTTGATATATTGATATTTCTTTAGAGAACAAGGACAAACTTTACAACAACAGTCATGGTTACAGAAGCTTGGAGCTGTCCTGTCATCATTCCTGTCGACAACATTGTATTTATTATTCACAGGCTGCAGATAGAGAAGTGGTCACAGTAACAACAAAGTGCAACACCCCCGACAGCCACTAGATGCTGGCTCCAACAAACTAATCATCAAATCCTCAGTTCATATTTGTTTTTTGTGATGTCATCAGATAAAGTCCTCTCTTCATCTCAGCAGTGATCTGGCTTCAAAAGAGGAAGATTTGGGGGCGTGGTTAGTTTGACCCACTAACCAGTGAGACTTTAACAGATCACCTGGTGAGTTCAGCACCAGTCAGTCACTTTCATTTGGTTTGATGATTGTGTTTTCTAATGTGAGGGCTGCTCACAGTCCAGGATATTAACAACATGTGTCAGGTTTGTGTTCAGGACGTTCACCTCACACACATCACAGCAAAACCAGTTTTTATAATCGACTTAATCCATCCTTCAGGATACACTAATACACTAACACTCTCACTAATGACCATATGCTGCCAGAACAAACCTCTGACACCAACAGAGACAGTTTAAAGGTGTCAGCCTCTCTTTGGAAACACTCAGTTAATACTGATGCTCCAGAGCTAATAAAGCTAATGAGGCTACAGCAGTGTTTCTGATGAGTGTCCAGGTGACCACTTGGAAAGTTGCTGCTACATTAAGATGATATTAAGATGTAGAGGTGGGAGCTGTGGACACTGATGGACACTGATGGACAGGTCCAATCAGGTTTCAGTCCATCCGCCCACCTGTGTGCCACCACTTCACCCATACACTGTATGTATGGTATCACCTCCTCCTAATGTAAATAAAACACAGTAATCAGTAATGGTCCCCTGTCCATTACCTCCATCCACTGCAGGCCTCACCCCCTCCCCTCCCCCGCTCACACAGTCTGCATATGGATGAGTATTTACATGCCTATCATTATCCATTAACCCCACTCCAAACAGAGGCAAGCAGCACGGCTTATTATGAAACGCTTATGAAGTGTGGACTGGTGTCTGTTCTGGTTTCAGGCTCGGTAATGAAACCTGACACCAGGATGTCCCCGTGAGTCCTCTGGGACCTGACTCCTGTAAATGGTCCCTTATCAATAAATTAAACTTAATGCTGAATTACTATGGTACATAAAACTGCATCTCTCATGAATGATGTGGAAACCACAACCACTGAAATGAAAGCTGCCTTGTTGGTTGTGTTGCAGGAACTAGTCCAGACCATCTCAGTAACATGTGACTGAGCAGCAGCAGGGAAACACCTTCAACTGGACCACAGCACCACAGACTGTAATCATCTGATCAAACACTTTTATGTTAACTCTCCTCTTCCTGTTTTCAAGTGAAAAATTCTGTTTGGCGACTCGAAGATGCAGCATCCCGCCACAGATGTGAAACCACCAGAAAGCATCGCACCGGGAGCAGCTAGCATGATCATAGTTGTCACTCATACTTGTTGAGAACGTGTCCCAGAAGAATCCATGTTGTGTGGACAGGATGCTTCGCTGGAGGCTTCGCAGGAATCTGACATTTGCTTGGGATTTGGATGAAGAGGCGCCACAGGGACCCATGAAATTACCTTCCTCTGAAAGCTGGTGCTGTTACTCTCATCTCTGATCAGAGTGTATGATTATGTTGAAGGGGGCGGAAAAGAAGCTAATAAGTGGCTGCACTCTGAGTGGATTGCATGTGTTTAGGTAAAATTGGCTCGATAAGGGATGTAGTGTGTCTTTGAACTCTCAGCAGGACTGAGGCTCTCAGCAGCGCTTCACTGGGAGGTGGAGGTATGTGGCCACACTGGTCCAGTCTGCAGCATCCTCCTGCAGACAGACTTTTTATTTTGAAGTAAAGACACAGAAAACTCAACATCTGAGCTTGTTACAAAATGATGAAGTGAGGTGTAAACACTGACCTTTGCACATCCAGTAAATCATTATGTAAGAAGTAAACAGTTGTTAGTTGCGTTTAACAAATCTTAACTTGAGCTACAAATTCACGTCACATGGTATCACCATCACTGACATCACCGAGCAGCACAAAGGAGGAGGAGCTTATCGACTTTCTGCCCACATCTTTACACAACTTTAACTCTGCACCGGGACAAACCAAGAAGCAGCTTCCTCTGTTTCAGGTAAAAGCAGAGGAAGAGGTGGTCGCCACGGTTACCAGGAGGAGTACTCCTATTGGCTGTTACATGTGGTGAAACTGCAAGTACATGTCCCTGAGTACATGTCCACCATTGCGCTTCTGTGTTTGGTCTCCACCGTCTCCACTGAACCTCTGGTCACTGTGGTCACCAGCTCAGATCTGTATCTCCTTCCTGTGGCTGGGTCCACAGTGACCTGCTCCTGGGCTGGCATCCATCTTGGATCTAGCTTCTCGTTGGCAGGGCGGCTGGATTTAAGCTGGGACTCCAACACATCTCCTGCTCCAGTTATTTTTCACCAGCATCCACTGGTGGACAAGACACTGTTGCTGCTGGTTTGATCATTTTTACCAGTTAAAATGACACATCAGACCGAGTGCTGGATCGAGTGCTGTGATTGGAAACTCACCCTGTGGAGATGCATTTCAGATGTGTGCATGGATTATGTGGGAGCCAGCGTGATGTTTGAAACTAACCAAAGACCCAGAGAACCCGTAGAAGACCACATTCTCTGCTTTGTGTGGATGATGTGGTCCTCTTACCTCCAGCAACCTCCAGCTCTCACTGGAGCGGTTCACAGTCGAGTGTGAAGCAGCTGGGATGAAGATCAGCACCTCCAGGTCTGAGCCCATGGTTCTCAGCTGGAAAAAGGTGGACTGCCCACTCTGGGTCGGGGGGAGGTCCTGCCTCAGGTGGAGGAGTTCAAGGATCTTGGGATTTTGTTCAGGAGTGAGGGTAGGATGGAGCAGGAGATGGACAGGTGGATGGAGGCGGCATCAGCAGTGATGTGTTGGTGTTGGTAAAGAGGCAAAGCTCTCAATTTACTGGTTGATCCACGTTCTAACCCTCACCTACGGTCATGAACTTTGGTAGTGACCAACAAAACAAGATCCTTAATACAAGTGATGAGCTTCCTCTGCAGGGTGGCCGGCTGAGGTGGTTCAGACATCTCGTGAGGATGCCTCCCTGG
This sequence comes from Pseudochromis fuscus, assembly GCA_900323345.1. NCBI lineage: Eukaryota > Metazoa > Chordata > Actinopteri > Pseudochromidae > Pseudochromis > Pseudochromis fuscus. Next base: position 5,567 of record OOFC01051878.1, read on the forward strand.
GGAGGTGCTCCAGGTATGTCCAACAGACCTCAGGGCTGACCCAGGACACAGGGATCAGATCTCTCAACTGGCCTGGGAAATCCTCAGGATGGACCAGCTGCTGGGAGTGGACGTGGAGAGGATGGTCTGGACCTCTCTGCTGAGGCTGCTGTGACCTGGACCCAGATAAAGTAGAAGGAGATGTTCTCGATGTTCTTGTACTTCAACATTGCTGCAGTGTTCTGAAAATTAATATCAGAGATGGTATAGCAATGGACAAAGCAACCACGGCTCAAAAATTAGGCCAATGAGGAGGTGCAATGCTGCCAACAGCCACTAGATGCTGTCTCCAAGGAGATGTTAGGCTGGGAGAGGGGGAGGAGTCAGGGGGGAGTTAGTTTGACTGTGTCATTGGAGAGCAGAGCTGATGGTCCCCAGTCTCATAGACAGTGTCCAGGGTCTTCAGGTCTCAGGATCAGACCCGCCTCCTCAGGTCTGGTGAGTCCACAAACTAACCAGTGATGTCACGTTAGCTTCATCCAATCTGTACACCATCTATGATTAATCTGTAAAAAGGTTTTCTACAAATGTTCCCACTGATCTTTCTGCATCTGATGAATTTGCCTCCATCACAGTCCACCTCCACTGATCCACTGCCGTCATCCTCAGACTGACTGAAACCCGGTGCAGTGTTTGCAGGTTCTACTTCCTCCAGTTTATTGAAATGAGAGGCAGCTGCATGCACACAGCAGCCAGGAGGTCATCACACCTTCAGCTTCTTCAGAGTCCTCTCTGGAGATGAAGGTTCAAAGCCTGTTTATGAAGCGAGAACAAGGAGCTGCTCCCTTCACAGCAGCAGGAGGCGTCCTCTGAATGCTGATTCCCTGCGACACTGCTGCTTCTCTACTGTATATAATGACACAATCCTTCCTGGTTCGGTGTAGATTTTACAGATAACTTTGTTTAGTGCACTTTGAAACTCTTCTGCCTGTAGGCGCTGACATTAATAATGCAGCGCTGGCCGGAGCTGTGGATCCTGACACTAACACCCATGTTTTCAGGAGGGATGAGAGCACCGTCTCCTGTTAAAGGAAGTGATGTCTCCTGATGGCGCCGGCCGCTCTCTTCGTCTCTAATTATCCCTTTTCTGAGCCAATCATTTCAGTGTAATAGTTCAGCTCCCGCATAGAAATGAGCCGTGTCCTCTCCTCCAGTGAATATTTATAGTGCAAAGCAAAGCAGTCGACTGGCTTCTCCCTCCAGGCCAGACAATTTGGACTTCATCAATATGTATTTCCAAGGACTTCTGGAAAAGGCACTTCAAAGGAGCTTCATCAAGGATTCCTTTTGTCTTTGCAGCCAGTCTCATAAGCGAGCCCACATCCCCGCTCCCCTCTCTTGGTTTGACGTATATCAATAAATGATTCCTCTCAGGGTTAGCATGATGTCTCACTCAAAGACTGTGCTGCTCTTTCAGGAGGAGGCAGAGAGAGGAGCCCTGACATCCACCCAGACAGCGGTTGTTATGCCATGAAGATGTAATGATGTCGGAGGAATGAGGAGGAATATTTGAGCTCAAGTCGAGTAAAGATTCAGTTTATCTGCTGCCACATTTATTTCTCCCCCTGTAGGCAGGCAGTGTGGGGATGTATCTACACAATGTAACAACAAAGAGTTTACACAGTATCTGTTCATCCTCCAACTGCTGCTGCTGTATGGACACATGAACACCTCCCTCCTTCAATCACATGACCCCAGCAGCTGTTTGTCGCACTCAAAGTGTCATTAAAAACCATTAAAAACAACCACAGCTAGCTCGCTAACATTACTAGCCAACATTAGCACTACATACTGTAGCATCTCTCCATCAAGAAGCCACCACTCCTCCCGACCTTTGACCCAGACACATCTCCTGAAGGTCGGAGCGACACCAACAACAACCCTGCTGAACAGCATCCATCCAACAGAGGTTTGTTTATCGTCTCCTAGCAACACAGCTGAAGACATGTCCAGTGACAGTCTAATGACAAACTAAACAGAGGAGTGTGTCCTGTGGTCGACTGCTTCCTGTTCAGGAGGAAAGTCTCCGGGAGGTGACTGGACATCATGATGAAGCTCTGCACACAGAGGAGTCAACACATCACACACAAATGTTACATTTATTTCTACATTGATACATTTCAACCATTGATTTCCTGGAACTTTTCTCTCACCTTGTCCAGAGCAGAGGTCATCAGTGGTTTTAGGTTCAGTGGATGCAGCAGATTAATGTCCAGAGATCTGAGTCTGCATCTACTGGACCCGGACTGGACCTGGACCTGGACCTGGACCTGGACTTGGGATTGGATTGGATTGGATTCATCTTCAATCCTGAAATATTCATCAATACATTTCTCCACAAGTCATTCTGATGTCATCAGATAAAGTCAACTCTTCTTCTCAGAGATCTGGGGGGAGGAGTTAGGGGCGGGGCTAGTCTGACTGACAGACATGAACTCCAGTCTCCTCCTCATTGGACAGTGTCATCAGGTTCACGAGAGAGCCCCGCCTCCTCACTCCTCCCTTCATATCCATATATGGTCACTTCCTCTCCATGTTCAACACCCTCCTCCTGCTTCAGGATGTGCAGCTCCTCCTGAGTCCTTCCCAGTGAGTGTTGGTGAGAAGCTGGTTGGTTGCTGTCCAGTGTGTTGGTGTTAGACGTACAAACTGCTGCTTGTTGCTGTTCACTTCACAATCACAGATGTTTCAGTGTCTCCTCTGTTTGTTCTGCTGCTGATTTACAGGATTATTTGGTTGTTTCTTTTCTCCAGTGTAACTCCTCCATCCTCTCTGAGTGTGATGAAACTTATTGTTATTTACTGGACGTGTATTTGGTTTGTGTCTCTTCAGAGGAAAGATCTTCCTGAGAGTCGATGTCTTCACCGTGTCACTGTTAATCCACAAGCTGCCAGTTTGTTCATGTGAACTACAGACTGAAACAACAGTGCAGGTATTTGTACTGATCTACAGCTGGAAGTTAAACCTTCAACTGTAACAACTGAGGAGATCAAACAGCATCACACAGTAAAGTCAATAAAGTAGAAAAGCAACATTGTATATGTACTGGAGCCGATAACTGCAGATCCACTGTATTCAGACTGTTTGACTGTTTGTCTGTCATTACCGTGACGATGCATCAGGGGTGTACACACTGAACAGGGGGGCAGCTACATGCTGTCTGCTTGTACAACAACAACAGATGAGCTGCTGCAGCATTGGAGGTAAAGACTGCTCCAAGTGTTAAAGACAGGAGCACACTGAAGATACAATATGACAAGTATTTGGTTTTCATGATGCCTCAGACGCCTGATGTGTGGCCTGTGGTCCCACAGAGTGGTCCCTGAGCTGGACCTCTGGAGCTGAGGAGAAACACGTCACAACACAACTTGTAGCTTTTAAGCAGTACATCTCCTGTCGACGTCTGTTCAGCTCCGTTGTGTTAGCTAACGCAGCTGTGTGCATGGCAGGATGCTCAGAAGGTCATGTGACTTCATGTTGCCATGGAAACCTAACAATGCATCAGCCAGCAGAGTGTGTGGTTGATAGAGGAGCAGACTGGGAGGCTCTCACAACATCATCATCATGCTTAGTTATCAGAAGCTCCGCCTCCAACGACCACAGAGCCAGTGGCTGTGCTGCTGTCGCTCTTATCTGCTGGACCACTTCCTATCACAGCCCTCCCTCCCTCTCTGCTGTGTGGAGAGTCTGTACAAAGAAAAAGTCGATGGCTCTTTGAAGAAGAAAAAGCTGAGATGAAATTGTTTACTTTGATTTTTCTTGTTGTTCTTTGAGATCTTTAGTGTCTGAGGTAAGTCAGACGTGAACAAAGGAGACATAACTACCATTGTGTTGCTCTGTCACTTCTTACACTGTAATATTTACTCAGTGTAAGTGCACTTCCTGAAACACTTCATACAAACTGAATGAATTACCTTTGAAAGCTAATTTAAAATGCTGAGTTTGGAGGCAGCTGCTGAATCAGATCATCTTCCACTTATGTCCAGGGTTAATTACATTGTAGACAAATGTGTTTTTGTTGTTTTCTCTTCATTGTAACATCTTGTGAAGTATGAGCAGACAGATCTCACTGTCTCACTGCAGAGTCTAACCACAAGCAGCAGAGCTGGTGTTAACAGTACTCAGTACTTTCTGTACATATCTGCTTATTGTTTATGTCTATAGTTTCAATGTCAATGTTTTGCTGCTACAAATACAAATAAATAATGTTTGTTTGTCATGTAAATGACAGCATTTTGGAAAAACTAACACCTTCAGAATCAATGAAGTTACAACTTAACTTAACTTAACTTATCTTATCTTATCTTATCTTATCTTATCTGAACTTATCTTAACTTATCTTAACTTATCTTATCTGAACTTAACTTAACTTATCTTATCTTATCTGAACTTAAACTATCTTATCTGAACTTATCTTAACTTAACTTAACTTAACTTATCTTATCTTATCTTATCTTAACGTAACTTAACTTAACTTAACTTATCTTAACTTATCTTATCTTAACTTAACTTAACTTATCTTAACTTAACTTAACTTAACTTATCTTATCTTATCTTATCTTATCATGTCCTTGAACTTTCCAGTCTCTTCCTCTTCAACCACATTGTTACTGATTCTGTTGAGGGAACGTATCTTCAAACAGGTTTTCAGCTCCACTACTGGTTACCACCATCTACCTGAGTCCTGATGC
>OOFC01051883.1:6461-24335 GCA_900323345.1 Pseudochromis fuscus
TCATTTATTACGTTCGCAAAGTTTTTTTTCTTTTACCAGGCCAATAAGCAGCCAGTAATGTAATAAATTATAAGCAGCTAATAGCATAATAAATTATTACATTATCGGTTCAGGACTTTTATTACAATATTGGCCAGTTATTACGTTAATAATCTATTACATTTCAAAAGGGGCAAATTTATTACATTATCGGCTGTTATTACATTATTGGCTTCAACAGCCAATAATGTAATAACTGGCCAATAACGTATTTGGCTGCTTATTAGGTTATTGGCTGGTAAAAGAAAAAACTTTGCAAATGTAGTAACTGAGCCAATAACGTAAAAAATTATTATGTTATTGGCCAAAAGTTATAAAGTTATCGGTTCAGGATTTTTATTACATTATTGTCCAGTTATTACATTATTGGACTATTGCATTTTAAAAAGGGCAAATTTATTACGTTATCGGCTGTTATTACATTATTGCCTGTATTTGGCTGCTTATTACGTTATTGGCTGGTAAAAGAAAAAACTTTGCAAATGTAGTAACTGAGCCAATAATGTAATAAATTATTACGTTATTATTACGTTAAAAAGGGCAAATTTATTACGTTATCGGCTGTTATTACATTATCGGCTTCAACACACCTCCATCTGAGAGCCTCTAGAGCTGTATTGTTAAGGACCAGCACAGATGTTTCCAACCTTTCTGGATTGTGATCCCTTGTTAAAAACCTGCACCGGGTTGAGGCCCCTTGTCATGTTTCAGATGCTCACAGTTCATTAAAGCGACAGATTTAACTCGACACCTTTTGGAGTCTGTCACAGGAATCATTTTACGACAAAATGAGTACTTTTACTTTGATGTTTTAAGTATATTTAAATGATAATACATCATACTCATACTGAGGTTGGATTTTGAATAAAGGATTGTATTTGTAATTAGATATTTTTTCATTAAAGCAAAAGATATGAACATTTATTTAAAAGTGCCACATTCCTGTTGCTGCTCATAATGTTGAATATTTTGAAAGTGCATACTGCGTTCAATCTACGACGTCCATATTCATGAACTGTTTGTTTCAGGCAACAAAGTAACTGTAAAACATTAGACAAGTTTGCCCTGAACCAGAATAATTATTTCTGTGCTTTACACTCTTTGAACAAGCGAGGCCCCTGCAGCTGGTGGGATGTAAAACGATGATGAAGAGATGTGTGAGCGCGGGCAGAAAAACGACATCTATTAGCAGGAGGAGAGGCCTGCTTCAGGGTTATCATGAATATGAACACTGGAATCCACCATGCAATTATCACCAAACTACTGGCTGTGCCCTGAAGGATGAGAGGACCGGACCAAACGGACTCGACCCACCTCAACCGCTGGCCTCTCCCACCCACTGCGCCCAGACTCTCCACATATGAGAGTTGTGCAGCAAAGGACCATCTGACAATTACACCCGTCAGCGTGACACGAGATCAAGGAGGTTGTAGAGAGAAAGAGCAGCGAGAGGGGGAAAGTATCTGGTATATTGCCAGCAAAGTGATTTGAAGTAATGTTTGACAATGAGCTGTGGGTTTGTGAAATGTGTCATGGCTAGATTTGCATATATCGCTTTACTACATTTGAATATTTTGGTTCTCTTGATGCAGTGCACTTTCTTAGAAGCAAAAACGCAGGACTGCACAGGCGCTGAAGAGAGAGCAGCAAACAGCACCTCCGCTCACAGCAGCTGAGGGGATGATGTCCAATCATCTTCACTGATTTCAAGATTCAGGATTTCTTCATTGTCAAATTCCCTTTATGTTCAGGACATATAGAAAAATCAAAAAACATGTTTCTCTCTCTCAAAATAGAAAAAAAATATTGTGATAAATACATCAATCAATCAGTGCAAAGTATGATAGCAGCTTCAGTTAATAGATAGCTTCACAGGAAGTGATGTTAAAGCTGAAGCAAATTAACATTATTTTTATTAATGTTCTTTATTGATTCATTGGGGGTTTTTTTCTTACAAATTGTCAGAAAAAAATGCATCACAAACAAACCTGAAATTTGATGAAATGTGCACAAATATTTTGGGATAAAAAGTCATGATGATGATGATAAAACTGTATTAATCCCCGTTAGGAGAGATTCAAATGTCCGGCAGCGAATACATTCATACAGATGTTATATCACATACATAAGTTACTAAATCATCATCGTCAACTCACTATCAAGATCATTTTAAAATCTCTTTGTCATTCATGTGTAATAGTGACTATGAAACCTTTATGTTAAATGGTGATTAAATGGTGTTAATCTTATTACCGTATTTTCCAGACTATAAGCCGCTACTTTTTTCGGACTCTTTGAACCCTGTGGCTTAAACACCGTATCGGCGGCACGAAGCTCGTTAGCTTTTTACAAGCTAGCAAGCTCCGTGCCGCCGATACATTTAGCCTCGTCACATCAGACCCGGTCAGAGTGGACCACATGAAACTGTTTGAATAAATTCAATAGCGGCTTATAGACAGGAGCGCTGAATAGTCTGGACAATACGGTATTTATTTTGGGATTACAATAGTTTGGATGCAGGACAAAAAAACATTTGTTTGAGTGAGTATGGGATCAAACAACAATTTCAAATCGAAGTCAACTTCAGTCATAACGTAGCATAAATTCAAAAACAAAAGCGAGAGGTGAGATTTGATCAACACGTGACCTGCAGGGTAGAAGTTTATCTCACTTTGATTCAGCTAAAACTAAAGTTATCATCATCTCAGTGTTTCTCCTGCACAGCGGATGTAAATCTACCTGTGCTAAAATAATCAAGAGTTAATAAACCCACCTAGTGTCAGCTTGGAGGTGTTAATTAGCTGAATTTTAATAAAATTAATATTCCGATAGAGGCGGAGGATGGAGTTGGGAAACAGTGTCTTCATCCCTGCTTCTTTGCGAGTGTGGGGAGTTTCTTGGGGTTATCATGACTCCTGGCTCTGTGCTTCAAAAAACATCAACAGCCTTTGGTTTAACTGAAAAATATCCAGATCTTGTAGCCGGTCTGGGAGGATGTTGCCTGCTGTCTGATGCACTCAACAAAAGGGCATGCATGCACAACGTTAATCGTGATGTACCAGTGGAAGCAGTGGGGCATCATTTGAAAACAACAGCCCACAGGGGTTTGTTCTTCTTAATGCATCTCCTTAATTGCATAAGACAGCCCCAGATTTCCTCTTTGATCTATTAAAAACACACTACTCAACAGAATTAACTTGCATTGCTTGTTGCTAGCAAACAGAGCAAAGAATAGGGATACTCTATATTTGGAAATCATCACATCCGAAGAATACATTAAAATCAAATAAAAATGCAAATCAGCGTGGTATTTCCAGCTGGCAGGTGTACTGGGTACCTTTAAACAAAAGCTCTGCTGCACTGATGAGCGCTCCTCAAGTTCACTCATGGTTTCAGCCTTGCGAGTACAACACGCTGCATGCTCCGAGACCCCATCTTCCTATTATAAATATTTCAGGAGGAGACGGAGGATAACATGGCTGGATGTGAACGCTCTCTTCAGGTGAGGGCTGGAGTCATGCAAGGGTATAATTGTTTTCTGTATTTCCATTTCTCCCATTATCAGGGACTATGAACAAAGTCAGTCTGCCAAATGACAAACGGCTGCAGAGTGTGACTGTGTGTGTGTGTGTGTGTGTGTGTGACTGTGTGTGTGTGTGCTCCGGAAACATCTTTGATTGACGGGGAACAAGGGTCACACAGAGATTGTCATTCATCAGGTCAGAGGTCACGCAGCAGCAGAGGGTCTCAACTGGAGCTGCCCTGTTTTGGTGGCCATGCTCCCTGCTCCTGCCTCTTCATTACAGCGAGCTGGGAAACAAAGGCTGTCAGGAAACGAGGTGACCACCTACACAACCTGCACCCCGCCAGGGCACAGCTCATTTTTACCTCGGGAAGACCTAAAAAGAAAAAAGAAATCACAGCTCCGTGCTATATATATTTATATATATGGTGGGGATTCTGTCATGTTTCCACGGATGGTTTGTTCCTGGTGTTGTTTGGTTTCTTATGTGCTGAGATTTCTTTTGTTCGTCTGTTATATGGGGGGAAAAAAATCCTCCCTGAGAACAATGAGCATCTGCTGTATTTAGTGATGCGCCCCCTAGTCCCTGTTTCTCTGGTTTCTGTCTTGCTTAACACTGGAGTTATAAATGTCACGCCTCATGTGTGTGAATTATTATGAATCTGACTTCAGTGCCACCTTAATATTTAACCAAATTAAGCACTGAAAATGAAAAGAGGTTGGAAAAAGTTAGAAGGAATATGAAGAATTACTCGCCTCATTTGCTTTCTGCACTGAAATATTTACACCGAGGAAGTAAGTCAAAGTACTTAAAGTACTGTAGTTAAGGGGTACTGCTGTGTAGTACATGTACAATAAGTTTGGGAGACACAGGTTAAAAATTGAGATACTGAACCAACAAAAAAAAATCTCCTTTTTCCATCCGAGGCCCGAATCTCAGAAATAAAACAGCTGTGGATGATATTTTGTGTGAACTGAGCATAATCTGTAACTTATTTAATATTCCATTATATTTCAGAGGGAATTATTGTGCTTTTTACTCTTTACAACATCGATTTCCCAGCTGAAAATAAAAAAAAATGTTTCCCAATTAAACATTTTAGCTGCAAAACATTTGATAACCTTTTAGAAACATGACGCATTGTCTCCCTGTAAAAATATTTTTCTTATCAAGTTGAGTTTATCAAACTCGTTAAAATGCAAATCAATTCAAGCTTCATTTTTTCATGATTCTAGTGAAGAAACTTGTGTTGTACTGTCCTGTTTGAGATACAGTTTGTGAAACAAAATAGTTGAATGAACGTGAATGAACGGAGTAATTATAGAAAATTATGTAATTATTTTTACATAGATTATTAAATATGTAGAGATTAAAGTTTGATGCTAATAAAAAAGGCCCAGCAGCACTTACTGTAATATCATTTCTAGAAAAAACATTATTACTATTCTGTTATATAGTGAATTCACAGCATACAAGTAAATTTGTGATTTTAATGCAGAACTTGTAAAAAATTATAAATGTATTTTTTAGGGGCGGGACTTTAACTCATTGATTACGATTAATTCATTACATAAAATTAATGCATTGAGAAAAATAAAGCATTTAAGCACAGCTTGCATTTCAAACAATGCAGATCGTTTGTCAGTTCACGATCACACTGATGCACACGACCACCAACATGGAGGAATCAGATGAAATTGCAATTTAAACCTGTCACATGACCATTTATATTTCTGGCAGAAATTGCACTTTATGTTGAATTTTACCAATTAAAGTCAAAACTGTTCTGAATAAAGTATATAAGGTACTTAAAATGGCACTTTAACTTTACATCTGTTCAGTTTTGAAGACACATTTTCTGTTTATTCTTCTACTGTTGTGAATTGAAATGCAATTAAATGCATGTTTCCAGACATTAAGAGAGCTGAGTTTACAATATTTATGTCTGTGTTTATTATTTCATTCAGTCCTCCAGTAAAATCCATTTAATTAAAAAAAAAAGGGCCATTTTGGAGCAAATATTGTTATCTGATTAAAATGTGATCAATTGAGATTAATTAACTACAAACCCTCTAATTAATTAGATTAATTTTCTTCAAATCAAATCCCACCTCCAGCATTATTGCATTACTACTTATTACTTATAGGTAAGTGGTTCCACTGCTGGATTTTCACTTTCACTTCATTTTTATCTTAACATCTACGAGCCATGTGATGCGACTGGAGAGTCCAATATAAAATGAAGCTAGTGTTGAGATTGTTACTACAGTGCACTATCACTGCTGTATGTGTTTTTCTTGGGGAGAAAAAATGAATAGTAAATGTAGAGTGTGAAGAAACACTCAGGCACAAGCAGAAGTAGACGTATCTCGAACAGAGCTTGTGGTGAGATTGTTTTGTCGCCTGCTGTTTCCCAGACAAAGACTGAATAACACACCTGAACGCCACTCATTATTTACAGTAAGTCTGTTTCATTTGTCTTTGTTTCTCAGCTGAAGCAGCAGTAGCACATTATCAGATGCTATTGTCTTACAGTGTCGACACTGGAGCTGTTACCAAGTCAGAAACATATTTCTCATGTCAATTCATAAAGTAGAAAATGATACTTGAAGCTGCAGTGTTCCTGGAAAAACAAGGTTCAGTTAAGAGGATTTCTGGACTCCTCTCAACTCTGCGATTTGTTTCATTTCATTCATTTTTACACTTATCATATAGTAACTAACAGCTTCCTTTACATCTGCAAACCAGGATGTAACAGCATGCTGATAGTTATTGTATAATGTATTTAATATTGGATGTAAAAGAGCTTTTGTGCTGCCAAAACACCCTCTCTGGCTCTCCACACAACTTCTCACAGATGGATCTACTTAGTTCAAGTTTACCACATGGAAATTTGTCAGGGCACTTATCCCTAATGCCATTATCTATACAAATGACAACACCTGGCATCAGCAGTGTTTCAGCTGCTGGATGGAGACTGAGTGTCGTTCAGTCGACAGTCTCCGGCACAATGAGTCATGCTGGAAGCCAACAACACAGCATCGAAATCCGATGAGTTATGGACAGCAAGCCTGGATGAAGGCGAACGCTGTCAAATCATGCATGACATGAACGCGTAGCACCAATTCGGAGTTTCTGTGGATCTGCGCTCGTGCCTGCCTAATGAATGTGAACAGGGTTCATGTGGGACCAGTAAATGGTTCTTCAGACGTGATGAAACAGCCATTGCGCAGAGGAAAATGGTCAGTCCATCTCAATAGAAATGTCACTACGCAATAAGTATGCAATGACTCGCTGTCTACTGTAATGAGCCCAGACTGTGCGGTTGTCTCTCGAGACGCTGATAGCAAGTATACCCTCTGAATGGCAACACTCCTCCACCATCTGTTCCCAACACTGTACACATGAAAATACTATACGTACAATTCATATAGGGACTGTGAAAATCATCTATCATTGGGGCTAAACCTAATAATCCGAGTAAAAGATGTGGATTTAATGAACAGAGTGTCTAACAGAGAGGACAGCGCTGAGAGTAGTCACTGTTACACTTCATATACAAACCAAATGGAAAGCCTGAGGGACTCAATTTAGCAGATAACCAGTTTCTCTTCTGGGACTTGGGATTCCAGTGACTGGCAGAGAGTGCCACAGTGTGTACACCCTGTACTGAATGTGCATACTCACACACACCAGAGCCATGTGACAATATATCTCGTCTTGAACCGTGTGACATCTGAATAAATCCAAACAAGCACCGAGCTGAGTCTGCGTCACACGTGAGGCTCGGCGAGTCCGGAGCTCCTGTGGTTAATTATTTCGTTCCTTAAAAGTCATTTACCAGAGACAGCAGGCCCTGATCTCCAAACCACAGCAGTCCGTGTTTTAGAGCTGCACGCCTGTCACCTTTTAATGGGAAATGCAGCCAAGGTGACCCATAATAGGCTCTGCTTTCCCTCTGCACGCTCTCCGTAGACATCCAAGCCAGCAGGGTACGGCGGTTCTGTTGCTGACAGGAAATGGGAGTGCCAGATTAGAGAATGTCAAATTAATGCAGATGGAAGACAGTGAGAGGCACGAAACATGTGACTGCATGGTGTCAAATTGACTGACTATTTTTTTTCCTGTCTTCTGCGAAAAGATCTGAAGTCCCTGTAGTACCGTTGTTATTCTAGGCATAAATGGCGGGGTGAAAGTGAGTGACATATTGCTCGATAAACTGCAGACAAATTTGTTTTGAGGCTGTAGGAGAAGCAGAGGACTCGAGTGTGTTGGTGTAAAAAAAAAGAAGCTTGAGTGAATTTGTGAATTTAAAATGTTTCGAGAATTAACAGTGCTTGGAAAAAGCTTCAGGTATTAAAGGTGTCAACATGTGAGGATATTTCTTTTCTTCACAAACAACATTTCTTTTTTTTTATTTTAACACATGTAGTAAGTTTTCACTTGCACGTCCATGACAGAAAGGGGAATCAAAACAATTTACAAGCATAGAAAACTACCAATTGCTCCTCTGAAAAGGCACTGCCCATGACAAATAAAAGCCGAGAAATTCATGAAATATGGCTGCTGGTTTTGACAGTATGTCACGCAAGGGGGCCGTAAGATTGGTCCTGTGCAGTGGGCCAAAGATGGGCGATACTTTATTGAAATGCAAAATGACTCCTCGCAGAGAAGAGCTGGTGTTGTTTTAAGATGCATGAAAAGTGCATGCAACAGAGGAAGCAGTGAGTAGCGGGTTAGGGAATGGGTTTTACATTTGCATGCGAGCCTCAAAGCCTGTCGCCTCGTGTTGTCACATACAACACAGGCCCAGATACTGCAAGACTGGTCCTGATCAAGGGCATTAAATGCTATTTTGACTCCCAACGAGTGCACATGAGAACGTCCCGTTGCAGTTATTTGTGTTTTATCGTGGAGATGTGTGGCTTGTTGAGCATGACAGCAAAGTGGAGCAATCACGCAGCAGCTCTCATGTCCACACAAACAAAGGCACTCCATCTGCATTACCCCCTTGTAGGACACATTCACTTTTTTTTTTTTTAGGCAAACAGAAAAATATAAAAATACGTCTCCTCTCGGTGTGATGTCACTCATTTTTAAATGTCAAGCTGTTCCTGTCCCTCTATCTAGCCCTTTTCCCCGACTGGCAAATGTCCAGAACTGGTATTTCATATTTTTAGATCGCCTGCTCTGATGAAAGACTTACATTCAGCGGGAAGAAAAGGAAACAGAGATAGAGCAAAGTCAGAGCGCCTTTAAAGAACGGCCGCTGCCTCTGATGTGACTGCTGGCCCTCTCACCGCCGACCACACCATCCACGCAGGGTGCAATATGTAAACTGTGTAATATGCATAATGCAAAGGCGAAACGACCTTTCATGCTGTATGACATGTGCTCTGAAGAGACGGCGACAGTTATTATGCAAGATTAGGGGAGAAATATGACAGATACATCATCTTCACTTATTTAGCATGAGTACACCACTGAGCAGATTGTGTCAACATTTTCATCACAACCCTCTGCAATTAAGGCGTTGGTTTAGGGTGGAATATTTTCAGCACAAGTTCGACAGCCTCTAATAGCCTCTTTCTGATATCATGGGAAACAGATCCTAATGTAAGCCTGTACAAAACTGTCTTTTTTTATTATGATTTAATTCCTCCCAGTGACTTCAGATGTTTCAGTCAGCCCTTTCATCATGTTATTCATATTTGACGAAATCTAATATTCCCACTTTTGTACCCCATTTTCACACGTGCACACTCCACTCCCTGCAGAAAAGGTAATTGAATCTGTAGTGTAAATATGCCAGAAGACTTATGGCACACCAAGGAGATATTACAGCAAGGGAAAAAAAAAAAAAAAGATATCTGCAATAGAGCTTGATAAACCCAATATTAATTACTTTGCTTATTTCTAATACTACCCTCCCCCTTGGAACCAATTAGTAAGTTGAGATGCTTCTTTTCAGTTTAATGAGGTCTAAGTAATGATAATGAATTTCATATTCCTGCCAGGCATTTAAAATAGGCTCCCACAAAGGCAATGCCATATGAAATGATCCCTCAAGCATAATTCCCGTCCTGCAAGAAGTATTTCTTTCATTGAGAAAATCGAAAATGAGGAAATTTAGTCCCATTTTCACCACTGTAAATACAAAGGATGAATTAACAGATGTGATTTTTCCTGATGCCGTTTGGAAACGACGGGGGAGGGGGTTTAGTCACATGGAATAACTCAGGATCTACAGAGTCAATTTTAACAAGGTTTTAATAAACGATGCGTCTGACAACTGGGCCAGAAAACCCTGAAAAATCACATCTAAATTCTGCCACGAGTCGCCCAGAGTGAGATGACGAAATCATCTGAGGAGCAAAGCGAAGGCTCAGCCACACCTTAAAAATCCTTTAGAGGAAGAGGAGAAAGCCCCGTGACAAACTTGTTACATCTCTCCATCACCACGCTCCTCTGTCATGTGGGTTAACAGAGAAAATAAACCTTCACAGGCAGCGTATTTGCAGGAACAATCATCATGTAAAGTCCACAAGGTCTGAACTTTGTGATATAATATTTACAAACAGGGAGGACACAAGCTATCATTAATTCACCAGTAGTTTGTGTTTCATGGAGAAAATGTTAAATTAAAGAGGAAGAGCACTCACACAATGAACCCGCACGGGCTTGTGCAACCACTGACATCTGCAATTACTGTGAAGTGCGGTGATGGTGGGATCCAATCCAGTGTGAGGTCTGGTTTGGATTCTCTGGCATCGCAACAAAGGATAAAAAGGTGCAATTGATTTTTTTAAAAATGTTACGAATCAAGAGAAATCTGAAGTGTTGTCACTGGCATCACGTTTACAGTCGTGTGTTGTTCTGTAACTCAGTTTGTCTGATGGTTTCACTCCAAATGGGGCGACCCTAAAGACATTATATATCTGTCCTATGCAGCAAAACGTGGTTCAAAAGTGGTTCAGATTAACTGTACAGTACAGGCTCAGGGGTACATGAAAGAAACACAATGAAACATGTGAGAAAGAGACACAAAAAGAACCAAAATCATCCCCAACTACACAAAATCAGACACAAAATTAATCAAAACCAGATGAATCAGCTGTTGACTCATCATGAAGGCTACAATGTTATCTCCTGATGTTATTACAATATTTAAAGTTATTAAATCAGCATCCATCTTCTCCCAGAATAAACAATGTATCTATCAATAATGTAAAGATGATTCTGTCTGAGAAGCAGAGCTTTAAATGCGAGTCTTTATTTTTAGCCTCCCCTCCCACCCACCGGTCCAACTCAGATGCACAATTCCCAGCAATTAAAGTTTAATACTAATTACACCTAACATCATCATCATGTATTAATTCAACATTAATGTTATCCAGAAACTGTGTTAAGAAGCCACTAATTCATTTTTTAGTTGCAAATAATTGCAGCTACAGATCAGCTGGGTCAGTGTTCGCTACAGGATTTATTTGGTTTCCTGTTTTTACACAATAAGAACAAAAAAAGATGGTGTCTGTAGTAAGTGAGCTTTGTTTTGGACTATTTCTGGATTAAAGCAAACTCAACACTTTTATCAGGATTCAGGGTTTCAGAGTCAACTATCCTTGAGCTATGTCAGCTGTCACAGCAACATATTTAGAAAATCGCTGCTAACTACAAACACTACCAGGGTTTAAAAATCTGGCTAATGACCCCGAGAGGATCCACTGTGTCTTATACCCAAGAGAGACGACGTGGTTTCAAACAGTCAACTAATTGTGAAGCAGGATACGTTCCAGTATTGTGAGCAGTTATTAAACAGGAGGCCTCCTGTGTGCACCGTCCTAATGATGTCTTAGAGAAGCACTTGGCCAGAGGCCGCAGTTCATCGGAGCAAAGTTTTTATATAAATGTACTAATTTTGGGAGTAAAAATACACGCTGTATATTCCTGAGGAGCGATTTGGTTTAGTGCACAAACTCCTCACATCTTTCAAATTGCCGTTCCACCCGTAACCATTTGACATTTTGGTGTGTTAGTGATTGATTGCTATGTGAACTGTGTTTTAAACCCCTCAACACAGGCTGTACAACGGTGGTTCACGACGTCTGGAGTGAGTGCATCAGTGACGCTGTGGTATTTGTCATTAGTAGCAAAGATGCGTTTATGTTAATTGCATTTAATGCCACATTTTCATGTCACACACCACGGCAGAAGAAAGAAACAATACATTTCCATAACACTGAATTAAAAACTCAACTTGACAAGTCTTCATCGCTGGTTGTCATAGTTACAAAACAAGCTTTGTGCCTCGAGAGGTTTTCAAGAAATTAGCAGCAGAAGAAGCGGAGGGAAGATTTAACTCGACAAACAGAGCTTCAAGAAATGCTGATACATCTCAGGCCTCAGATCCCTCAGGGTGCTTGTAATTGCCTCATTGTCATGTCTTCTCAGGTGACCCGGAAATTGTTCCCGTCCCTCATCATGAAATACATCCAACTGTCTTTCTGCAGCACCAAAGCCCCAGGGAACAGCAGCAGGCAACTTCTGTAACAATCATGTGATGTACAGAGGCCAAGAAAACATTTCCCCCAGATACAGTCATCGTAAAGTAGCATCCTTAAAAAGATAGATACATTTTTTTAAGCTCCAAACACCCGACGAAAACTCATTTTGTTTTCAGGGTTTGATCCATTTGGTCCAATAACATTTGAAAAGTCAGGAAGGACGCGGTGATTATTATATTTTAGCCAGTTTGTGGGGTCAGCAGGTCAGCCGGCTCAGTCAGTGAGCATCTCGTCGCTGTACGCTCTCCACGGCGCCATGAGGAAGGACTAACGTGTGCTACAGAGACTGTTTGAATGGAGCAGCTGCCATCTTGTAACTTTGTATCCAGCTCACAGGACTTCCTGGAGGATCCATGAGGGAGTGTGAAGATGGACACACTCTGTAGTTTGAAATCTTGAAATGTGACTGATGAATGATTACCATAGAAAGCATAAAATAACTTTTGTCATTCCTACACTGAGGGAGAGTCTGTATTGGCTTTCAACAGTAAAAATACTTCATTCACAGTGTAAATGTTGTCAACAGGAACTAAGATGAGGTCTTCACATCATAAGCTAAATTACAACTGAATAAATTTTAACTATTTCAACATTTTTTCAGCATATTTTGTAACAAAACAGTCACATGAAATGTTCAAAATGGATAATGTCATTAATATAAAACTATTTACCATCTCTCCTCAAGCTAAACCATAGCAGTTACCACTATTTAAAGCAATCATCTGCTGAATTACCGTATTTTCCGGACTATAAGCCGCTACTTTTTTCCGACGCTTTGAACTTAAACACCGGGGTTTCTCATGTATCGGTGGCACCAAGCTCGTTGGCTTTTTACAAGCTAGCAAGCTCCGTGCCGCCGATACATTTAGCCTCGTCACATCAGACCCGGTCAGAGTGGACCACATGAAACTGTTCGAATAAATTCAATAGCAGCTTATAGACAGGAGCGCTCAATAGTCCGGAAAATACGGTAGATGCTGCTTTTTAGAGAGAATAGCTCATGCTAATGCTAATGCTAAGTGAACAGGACACAGTTTGAAAATAATAACATTAAGTGGATTTAACTGAGGAAAGTTTCATTGCTGTATCGCTGCAGAGCAGAGGGACACTCAACATTTTCTATTAACTTTGCAAAAACACTAAATAACCTGTGGAGCTATGCGAACAAAGATGGAGGAAAGTGTAGCCGAAAAATTAAAGCTGCACCAATCAAGTTGAAATGTAAAATTACACATCTGAAGTTTTTGTGGAGTAAAAACAAAACAAATCTTTTCTCAATCCTAAAAGTGTCTGATATCAGGTGGTTTAATTGAATATAGATTTTTATGAGACTGATCATTTATTCTTCAGGTAGAAAGTATATTAAAGTGTCACAAATAACTTCTAAAACATGCAAATATCCACTGTTAGCTGTTAGAGTCTTGAGGTATCCATTTTTTTTCAACATGTGAATAATGTATTTTCTTGTTTTGTCTTATTCTGGGTTACTGATGCTACAAATTAATGCAACCACAAAGATAAATAGCTTTGTTTATGTTACTTTATTTGTCACATGAAGGTGATGGGAATCAAAGACTTTTTTGATACTGGAAGAGAGGCTTTTAATGACAGTAAATCCAGAAAATGAAGACATCGCCGTGGCAACTAACGATGAAGATTATATTTTTGTACTTGATGATCAGTCAGATATGACTTTAACAATACTACCTCAGAGATAATGAGCTTCACAGCAAAACAGCGGACTGCTGCCGGCGGCATGTTGCGGTGACCTCAAGATGTGGCAGATTTGCAATTACTGACTAATAAGTAAGTGTCATTAGGAGGCTGCAGCAGGCTATGTGTAATAAAATACATACATAAATAAACAGATACATAATAAGCTTTTGAAATGATGCTAAAAAATAAATGTAGAGAATGATGCTTTTTGTGGTGAGAGGAGTTATTACTATAGATTTTTAGGTTAATAAGTTTCACGAGTCTCTAAAAAATGTTACTTTGTGACCAGCAACAGTGCGACCTTTATTGAACTGATGAACACTGTGTCCCGTTAACACCTCTGTTATTAATACCTGGGGATTCAGGCTTTGTTAGGAAACAGCTGGTGTAGTCATGAGAGGGAGAAAGCTGGCTAATTAATTAAGCTGTGGGCCACAGAAATTCATTTTGCACATAAGCGTTGTGACCACAAACCATAGCCCCAGCACAGAATTGGCTGAAAGACTTCAATTAAACATGCTGTTTAAACAAATATCCACCAGCTTAGAGGAGCTCCTTCCTATGAATAATTCACAGCCTGAAAGAGGAAAATAAACGGGAAATACTAGAATATGTAAAACCTATTTGTAGCTGTGAGCATACAGTAATAATTAGGCCACTGGTTGGCCTTAGATTCATTTACTTAAGAATATATTTTTCTTTCGGGGCGAACCAGGAAAAATTGCATGAATACTTTATTGCTGCAAAAAGTATGATATCACACGACTGAACGAGCTTCGCTTCACCTTTCAACACAGACAGGAAAATCTTTAGTTTTTTTTCTTTGCTGGAAGTTTTCTGGTGTTTTACAGAGTGGCCGGTGGTCTTTTTTTGACATCGCAGTAACACGTGTAACAACATCAGGACAAAGTGAGTTCGCCGAGCTCCAGATGTGCAGAGGCCTCAGGCGGAGGCTGCACGCCACTTCCCATTGGCACTGCAGCGGAGCGGCGATGACACTAGCGAGAGCATGGTTGAGAGGAGGTCTCGAGGAGGGGTGGAGGAAGATGTATGTCAAAATAATGTGCCTCCAGGATGCATTACATAAGGCTATTAAATTGTCAGTGTCTAAAACAGTGCGTCGTGGATACAACCTTTGTTTGTGACAGCCGAAAATCCATTTTTCATGTTTGTTTCATTGTGAGCTTTAGCAGCGAGTGGTTTCTTTTGTTAGAGTGCACAGAAAAAAAAAACACGTCCTGATCCTCTAGTCCTCACTAAAGCTCCATAAAGGGAGACATGAGGGATTTGTGGTATTTTCACCAGAGACCAAAAATAATAAAAATAAAACTGCAGCTGCACTTTGTATTAGAAGAGAAATGATATTTAAGTTGCTCAACATGAAAATCCCATCCATGTTGAAAAGGTGCATGTTTAAGAAGCACTGAAGAGGAGGAGGAGGAGGAGGAGGAAGGGTAACTATAGCTGGAAGACAATCATAGAAGGTGACAGTGCAAAGGGGGAGGACGGTGGTGAAATAGATATAACACAAAGTAAAGTATTTATGACTTCAACCTGAATAAATTATAATATACAGTGGATACTTGCAAGTGAGTTACTTCTGCTCGTATCCCCTCTTTCCTGCTGCTCTGCATAACTCAGCTCGTTATGCATGTTCACTCGCAGCTACACATTTTACAGCAAAGCACCCGGTAAGAGACGGACGATCTGCACAGTGTTGAGAATCAATGACCTTTCAGTTACGAACAGTTTGACCCCACAAAGCCAACTGTTGGTGGGAGTGAGTTCACGGGAGAGCAAGGCCACCTCAGGCAGCCACTATCTCCTGTTTGTCTACTTTCTGCTAACACCTCCACATGATGCAGTGCATCACCAATGGCACAATCTCTTCCTCTGGAAATAGACTGCTGCTCAACACATTCAACATACCTTTGTTCTTTTTGCAGTGAGGCTCAGTCTTTAACACATGTGAGAGAAGAGGTGTAATTTACCTGTACATCAAGTATATAGATTTTTTAGCAAGTTTTTAAATCAAGGTTGTTGTTTTTTTTTTGGCTCACAATATTTTCAACATGGGAAGCTGTCCATCTGCGGTTTCCTCTGGACATGTTCAGGGGTCGGAAAAATGCGCGACCCCAAAAGCAACATCTCTGCCCCGGCACTTTACGGATGCACGACAAACACAATCTGTTCTCTTTTGTGCACTGTTCACGCTCTTTGCACCAAGTAAATACAGCACCTCATGAATCATAGCGCAGAGAGCAACACTGCCTGTACCGGGAAGGCAGAGAACAGCCCTGAGCACATCTGAGAGAGTGGCAGGCAGCAATCTGTAAGTAGAGCTGTAGGGTGGAAAGCAGGCCACCATGTTCGAATCACTGAGCATACACAAGCACCTACTCAGGGGTCAAACGCCTAATGGACTTCTGGACACACAACCTTTGCAGTGAGGCTGTCAGTGCATGAGCAGAACAGGTGCTGGGAGGATAGCAAAAGAAATTATTACTGGGAATATTTATGCTGCTGATAAATCTGTAATCTCCTGATGCTTTTTCACACTACACATGCTTTTATTTACAAATAGTTTTTTGTGTGTTCAAGGGATAAGAAGATCAGATCCCAATTTAGCTGTTTCCCCGAAAATCCCCACACATGAATGATTTGATACGTCTCCCTGGAGATCCTAAATTTCTATTGGCAAGGACACAACTGATCCCTCGCCCTCTGTAATCTCGATTTCCTCTGGTAATACCAGTCGCCGTGAACTTGTGGCATTTTGCTGCCTTTAATGATTGGCCCAATGGTCTGCAACCAATGGCCTTCTTGCCACCAATTCATGACCCGTCAACCCCAATCCTCCCACCAATCCAACAGGCACACAACACACAGCACAGAACAAATGTCCCGGTGTCAGAATCAATCCAGACAGGCATCCCATCCTCCTCTCATAAAACTGGCATCTCATTTATCCAGGAGTGAGGACTATGGTAAATGGAATGACAAGGCATTTACACTTTTAGTAGCAGAGAGTCCTGAAGGATTCAAATAGTTCACTTTGTGCTGGTTTCCTCCAAAGAGGGACCTGAATGCACATTTGAAATATTAATTCCATTTCCCTTTGTTGACATGAGACCACTTTCCTGCAGATATCCTATTTGCAAGTGTCTTTTTTTCTTTTCTTGTACATTTTTTTTTCTGCTACACCAACACACATGCACAGACCTGAGTAATGAAACGAAGGTGTAGGAACAGGAAATCTTCTGACTCACAATATTGAGAGTATTGAAAAGACCCCTCGCTGATATGCTTGAGGTGCACCAGCGCATAGAGGAAATAACAGACACCGAGGACCTGCACACTCATGCAGCTCCTTCTCCCTTTGAAGTTCTGACAGCATTCATGCTTCCCCTCGTCTGCTGAAGCCTGAGATCATAATTATTTACCATAACCAGGGCTCACATCCGCCTGACGAAAACAAAAAGTTGGACCGCAACGTTTGGGTCATATCCTATTCAGTGCAATTTCACAGGGAACACAATCGCACAGATCAAATTGAGGGAGGCAGTGTAGCATGAATATCAACTGTAATAGCTCAAGAAGGAAACGGCATTCATTGTCTATCTGTGTATGTATCTTCAGTACAGAAATTCTCAAGCTATGTCGCAGAAATCTTAATGAAAATCAGCCACTGTACAATGCACCCGCTAAATAATTTGTTAGCTAACCGCTAATATATTAATGAATGCTTCATCACAATCAAGATTGAGGAGTTTTTTTTTTCTGAGCTTTCTAATTAAACACAACAACTCGCCACTTTAACATTTTCCTTGTGAAATCTCCGGGAAGCGCCGAAGGACTCACCAATCATGTGAATCGTGGTTCGCCCGGGCCTCGTCCCCGGATGCTGCTGGATGGTGTCGTAGAAAGTGGCCTGACACAACTGGATGGCAGTCACACTGACCCAGAGGCACAGGCAGAGCAACCAGGACATGACAGGACACATCTGCTAAGGACACGCAGAGGTGGAATCA
>OOFC01051883.1:24410-36502 GCA_900323345.1 Pseudochromis fuscus
CTCGCCTCGCCATCTCCCTCCTCCAACACACAAACACGCACACTCCCCAAGTAAAGTAAATACAAATTTATATAGTTCAACATTTTGTACAAGCACTTCTGTCTATAATTGGCCTTAACGCCCCTCAGTGGAGTTTTTTAGTCATCGGGATTTATCATTAGCATGATTATATAAGTATGAGTTCCTCACTGTTTCGTCTTCCTAGTTTGCCCTGTCTTGTCCCTGAGCCACAACACTGCAAATGTGGAGTGATCCCTGGGGAGTTTTTCCCATGCAGCAGAGATTTCCCCTGACAGGCTGACTCCCTTCAACTCCTGAGCTGTGCTCCTGCCTCAAAACCAAAATCAAACTTAAAGAAAGATAAGATTTCGCGAGCAGCTGGCTGCCGAGGCTTTTCTGTATCTGTCAGAATAATGTGACAGTGACATGGCGGTAATAGGAATCAAAAGGCTTGTAATGTTTCAGCAAGATAAATAAAAAATAGAACAACAACGAGGAATGCTCCTGGACATGGGAAGGAAATCTATGAACAGAAATACTTCAAATTGTTTCACAGCAGGAATAATTAATCATCTTTATAAACATCTATCTGAATGTGTTTATACTTGGATTAGGGTTCGAACATGATGCTGCATTTTGGAGTGTGTGAAAACTTTAATTAAACCTCAGGAATGAAATGCAGATTGCATCAATTAGCACAGTTCAGGTCATCGTTTCATGTCCTTATTGTGCTTTCAGGAATCTGGAAAAAATGATTTAAAAAAAGTAAATGAAATATTGAATAAGCATCATGCAATTTTCAGGATAATCATAAATAAAATACATTTTTGTTAACTCAACAATTATGTTTTATGAGCAAATGCATCATTTTCCAGGTTGATCCAAAAGCCTAATCCTATGGTGAGATGAATCTGAGAGTAGAAGGAGGTATATCTTACCTGTGCAACCCAACAAAGAGTGTACAAATATCTCAGCACAAAGACATAAATCCATCCATAATTCTGCTCATGTTGATCCCATTCAATAACTCTGAATTTGGCTTCGAGAAGGGAACTCCACTGACTCTGCCTCCCTGCTTCCACACTTTGATAGCAACAGTCCAGTGATTCAGAAATGACCGTCAAGCCGGAGTCAGGAAATAGATTTACAGCTCTTTCAATCCCACCTTTGAAATATCACTGCTTCCCCTTGAGGAGCTGCTTCCACTGACACTGAATTCATTTGCCCCTTCGCATTTATAGGCACGTGCAGAGTGCTCCTTAATTAACTGTAGTGGAATCTCTTCTTTCACCGTCTGCATCCTTCCAGTGAGAGGCAGCCTCTGAGCAGCGGCTCTCGCTGAGTCCCTCCTCAGCGAGCACTAAGAGACAAATGTTCCCGTACAGCCTGGCAGAGTGTAAAGACTGTATCACATGTCTTAAAGCCAGACTGCCTCTGGATTAGACGGCATAGTGGGACTCCATCTGATCATATGCTTCTGACAAATGCAAATCAGGGAAACTGGCACGCTCTGGTCGCTGTGGACACATGATTAACAATTATTTACATTTAGAAATGGATTTTTTTTTCCCCCCCCTCGTGAGGCAACATTTCATTTCATCCTTTTATTTATTTTTTTTGTTGCAGATTTCTCCTCTGCCCTACATTACTAAGAAGATGCTTAGTGTTTTTAAGTGATAAAAAGTTAATCCAAGAAAAACTTTCAGGATGATATAATAACAGACAGAAGAAAGAGCGCGAGGGAGGGAAGAAGTAAACCCTCAGTCCTCGGCTTACCTTGGTGCTGTTACAGGAAGGTGCATAAAAGGAGATTAGGAGGGAACATGTTTTCACACGCTGAGGAGAAAGGAAAATGGATGTGGATTGTGTTGAGAAATAATGTCCATTCAGCTGAAGGTAATCTTCAGTGGGGGAGTTGTGGAGTCCACGGTGGAGACATAATGATCAGAGGGAAGACAGGGAGGTGAGTGCTGTTATTTGGACTAGATCAACATCCATCTGTATGAGTGGGAAACAGCTTGATCCTCCCTGTTCCCCGTCACCTTTACTACATGGTGAGCTCTACTTTTTGAAATGTGTCTGGATTTTTTATCACTGGCATGCAGAACATGCCCAAGGCCTGCAGCTCACACTGCCATCTCCACGGCATAAAGACTTCACATTTTATTTAGATGCTTGCTCAGGAAGACAGGGTGCATTCCCAGTTCAGGAAGGAGTGAAGAATACCCAGAGTGAGGAGAACAGCGAGAAACTGCTTGAGATACAGGCACAACCACAACACAGCATTAATGTCTCAGGCGTTGGCAGAGTCAACTGTGTGCAGAGGGGGTTTGGGACATATAGGAGGAAGCCAAATAGCATAAATTGCTGAGGTGTTCTGAGCAAGAACAATACTTTACAGAGATGGGGCGGTCATTAATTGTTCAGAGAGATTTTCCCATGATGACGCAGTGGTTTGAAGGATTTTTTTTTTTCCAGCCATCTGTTTCCAAGGGATTTTGTCGGGAAATATGAGGAATACTTGGAGCCTCTCAAATCCCTGAAATCAATTATATGATTGATTTTTATTCCAGTGGCTCACACAGACAATTATGCAAGTGTTTATACAGGCAAAGTTAAACATTTGTACATTTAATGAGTGTGGCACAAATTAGTTTTTTTTATCTAAAAGCATGTAAAACCAAGCCACGGATCACTGGCTACTTACTCTGCTGTCAAGAAAAAAATGCATAGTTAAAAACCTATTTCTGAAACATTCCTTTTCACTTTTCTTTGAAGCTTTTTTCAAGTAAACAACAAATGTTTACAGTGTTAACTCTGAACAAACAGTCTATTCAGCAGCACTCAGCACACTGTTTATATATTGAAAGCAGATCCTAACAAAAGACAAATTAGTTGATTAAACTTACTGATACATCAACAACCATTTATGAATAGTTTATAGATGGTGTCTCTGCTCTAATGCTGGACACACACAAACAAACAAAGCCTCTGAATCAAACCATCAACAAATGGGAAGAGGTTCGAGTCCAGTGAAGCAAATAAGTCTTTCTTTTTAAAATGAATTTCTTATCTATTTTTGGATGTTTTTGTAGACTTAATGTGCACATCAGCCTCCAGTTCACAAAAATATTATTAAAAATAAACAATTAACCTTTTAAACCCCTGAGACTTTCAAAAGATTTCAAAATAAGAGCTCGGGGCTTAAGGGGTTAATTCTCCAAGTAGAAAGAAAAGTATTTTCCGATCTCTGTTTTCTTGTTTTTAACAAATTCAATGAGAAACTTCTCAGTACCTCCCTCACGCTGCCTGTAGCTCCACTGCTTCCCACTGAAGAACATCTTAAATCTTTGAAAACAGCCTCTGAGTAAATAGTTTTTAAAGAAGGTTCGATCACTTCCTGAAACAGGTCGCACAAGAAGCAGCACAAAGTGGATACGCCAGCTGCTATTTCCAGTCATGGATTAATTAACACTTCACTCTCCAGTGATTATTTATAGCAGCAAGATGTTGTACACATGGAAGATATACTACGCTACGTTTCATGAAAGCAGTGCAATCATGAGATCTCTGATGAAGGTTTATGGAGCTCAAGGGAGTGAACTACATCCATGATTGTTTGATATGTAAAATATCAGGATGGATAAATGACCATGTTGATGAACAACGAGCACAATAATCACCATGTTTTACTTTTTGTTAACTAATTTTTTACAGATGTTGTCTCTTGAGAATTCATCAGATCTGTCAAAATTAACATGGATTAATCCATCATCAGGATTAATCTGATCAAAACATCACATATTGACTCGTCTCTGGCAACACATTTCAGGCAGTTTGTCCACGTACAGTAGCCGTCATGTATACACAGATGGTCAGTTGATGCAGTAGTGACAGGCAGCAGAACCAACCAACAAAGATGGTGTTAAACAGCACTTTGGCCTCTCACTGGGAAATCTGAGTACACAAAACGTCCACATGGAGAAGTTGACTGACATGAAGTATTATGCACATGCTGCAGGAAGGAGTTTTCTTTTCACCGAAGCCCTTTCAGCTTAAAATACCACATTAACAGGAAGCATATTTAGTCCGGGAGTCTGCTAGCACTTCGCCTAATGCGTCGCCCAGGTAGTGTTGTAGTCAAGACCGTACCAACCGAGACATTATCGAGACTAGAGAGGATCGGGACCAAGACTCTATCAAAGAAAAATCACAACAAAACAGAACCAAATGAGCAGCATCTTTTTTTTTTTAATCAAGTTTGCTGTTACATAAATGCAACAACAACAAAACTAATTTTCGTAGCATCTCCAGTCGTCTTCATCCTGTCTGTGCAAAGGGGGCGTTTCACTCTGGGTGTCCCAAAGACCACATGACACCAGGAAGGCAGCAGCTACATTCTGCTTTAGTCACTTATCACAGTAATGCTGGTCTGGTCTTGACCAAAAAAACCAGAGTCCACCCTGTCCGAGACCAAGACAAGACCGAGTAAAAATGTCAATCTCGAGTACTACAACACTACGACTACCACCTCTTGTAAAATTAAACTCGATTAATATAAATTAAAAATTAATTGTATTTAATCGTGATTAATCGAAATTAATCCACAGCAACCCCGTCATGAATCTGATGAAAAATGGTTTGACAGCACTAAAAGAAATATTTATATACAGAAAAAAATCCCTTTGAATCTATATCTACTGTCTACACAGAGCAAACATGTTTTATATTCTAGTTTCTTCAAAATAGCCACCGTTTGGTCTGATTACTACTTTGCAAACTCGTCATTTTCTCCATGAACTTCAAGGTTGTCACCTGAAATAGTTTCCACTTCACAGCTGTGACTTATCAGGTTCATTAGTGGGATTTCTTGCTTTATCAATGGGGTTGGGACCATCAGTTGTGTTGTGCAGAAGTCAGGTTAAACCCTATTGGACAACTGTTAAAATATACATATTATGGCAACAACCAATCAGCTAACTAAAGAAAAACAAGTGACCATCATTACTTTACTTTACTCTACAATGTAGATAGTCATGAAAATAAAGACAACTCATTGAATGAGAAGGTGTGTCCAAACTTTTGGCCTGTACTGTATTTAATCGCGATTAATCAAAATTAATCGACAGCAACCCCGTCATGAATCTGATTAAAAATCGTTTGACAGCACTAAAATAAATATTTGTATACAGATAAAAATGCCTTTGAATCTATGTCTATTGTCCACACAGAGCAATCAAACATGTTTTTCCCTGACCTGCAGACCACCAGTTTCTGTCTGAAGAAGGTTCATGCACTGCTGGTTCAATGAACTCCTCCCTGAATCCTTCTGACGGCTGCTCTCTGAAAAGTAAGCTCGGGAAAAAAAAAAAAAAAAAAAAAGAGAGGCCGATTTTTGTAAGAATGTTCACAAGAGTTGTCTCCTAAATCTAAAGAGGTGGCTGCAGATATGGCCACAAAGCAGACAGCTCATAAGCTCCCACGGGCTTTTGACCTGAATGTTAGGTACCTACAGTGATGAGGTTCTCAGGGAAGCAATATGTGCTTCTTCTTACATCTGCAGTAAAAAAAAAACATACATAAACTCATGCCTTTTACAAATAATAGCAGCAGTATAGATCTACTCTTAACGCCTGTCTGATTCCATGTCAAATTTCCTTTCCAAATGGCATGCCTACAAGATAAGGTGTTGGTTGCTACTTTGTCTGGAGGGTGTCTAAGCAGAGGGAAAATGTCAATAAATCGTTGTGTTTGGCTCTGGGTGGGAGAGCTGAAGATGTCTCTGGAAGAACTATGGAGCAGATTTCTATTTAGCTTCCCCCTCAGCTGTGCCTACTCTTGTCATAACAGGAATCACTAAAGGTTTAGCTGCCTTTAAAAAAAAATGACATTTTAAGATGATATTACTGCTGATTACAATGACACCGTGCCCGGGAGGCAGATTTCCATCCGACATGGAGAACATGTCGTACTGTAGATCGTGTCATGCATCACCACGCAATGCCTTTTGAACAATAAACAGAGGGAGGGGTTTTTTCTTGTAGATAAAAGTCATACATTTCTACAGGCATTCCTATAATATCACAAAAATCCTCGCATGCGCCTTCCCGTGCACGCTCTGTTTGGTTGCACAGCCCTGACACGAGAAAGACAAGTGGAGTGCAAAGCGTTTCAAAGATTCAATAATAGAAGAAGATATTATCTCGCTGTTGGTTTAACAACTCAAATTTCTTTTCTCCGAGATCAATAAATCACTGCCAGTAAATGACTTACAGTGAAACAGTGAGGAATGCTTTTCAAGTGAATCATTTGCATTTTCATTGAGTGTTTTTGTTTTCTGAAGCATCCTCTGCTCCTTTCTGGAAAGGTCAATGGGAAACGGTTGGTGTCTATTTTATCTGCCTGAGCCAACTCTCAAGTTCAGCCAAGTAAGAAATAAGATTATCTTTATAGAAGCCAGTGTGAGAATCTGGCCTTTGAATCTTATTCAGCAGAGTATTAATGTCTTAGTGGGAGAATCAGCCCAAACTGCTATTAAAATAGCCGAAGTCTTGAGCGGGATGTTTTTCAATTCGCTGAGCTCCTCATGTTTAATGGAAATTGAGTGTCTCACCTTTTACATCAGTTGATCTTAACATTTAATAGATTCTTTTAAGGATATTAATCTTTTCCATTATATCTTTGTCGTGGATAAGACTGAGGCGTATTTCTTTCAGGCGAAACAACTCATTAACTTCCCAGACACAAACCTTTCTACACCTCAGGTGTGATATGAGAAAATTCAGGTGAAAACGCAGAATAAAAAGCCAGCGGTTTTCCAACATAATGCACACCTTCGTCTGTGTGTTTTTTTAGAGCTTTAATTTATAACTAGAAATGCAAATGCCTTTTTCCTCCATTATTTCCTGAGTCCGACTGACATTTACTGAGAGCTACAGTATTTGATCTCACCATTAAGTCAAATGTCACTGCATTCACATTATGAAATTTTCAAATTAACAAAGTGGACTACAGTATTGCAGTGTCAGGCAGGGAAAAAAATAGACATTTCAACATAAGTAGCCATTCTTTTAGCCCAAACTGCTGATGACAGTCTCCAGAGAGAGCAGATGCTGTTGCCTTCTGGCTCTGGGCTTCACCGTTCCAATCCAGTAACCGCCTCCCTGCCTCCTGAGATTTGCTACTGTAAAAACTGCTCTCTCCCTCTCATGGCATCCAGGTGAAGGAAAACACAATAGGTGGCTTTTATCCCTGCTTTTAAACATGTCCTCAGCGGTTATCAGCGCATGGAGCTATGCTAATCACTGAGATTAAACGTACAGCACACGTCAAGAGTGAATTCCTGCATTTGCTTCCTCAAAGATGATCGATTCAGATGTGACAACATTAAAAAGAGAGATTACAGTTTCTTTTGAGGGAAAAAGGAAGAAATCCTGCGAGATGACATTTTCTCCCCAAAGTCACAACCAATCAGTTTCATCGCCTTTATTGTGTCTGCCTCCGTTCATATGGTTGACGTGGCACATTGAAGTCACGTTGGCTCCATCATATCACATGACAACGCCCAAAATTGTGGTTGTTGGTGTAATTGAACTTGCCAGTGCTCTTCTGAAGCCTGTATTCATCTCCCGAGATTAAATCGCATTTGCCCTTCAAATGTTAACGTTAGCACCTGAATGGCATGAACATAATCATGTAGTCATGTTTCATATAGCAGTCATATGTTACGTGTCAGGGATCCACACCCCTGATAATACTTGTCAAAAATCAGACTCTGGGAGATGGTGGAGAGCATAAATACAGCTTTTTACTGCTAAATACCAAAAACTAGAAAGATTGAATAATACAAAGCGATTTAATTCTCCAAAAACTGACAATTTTAAAAACTGTATTTTTGGGGACATCAGGAGGCTGTTACAACAAGTTAAAGATCCATAATTCAGGAAGAAATCAGCGAGCGATGCTGCATCTCGGTCGGTCTCTTCTGTAGTCTGAAAGCGATTCAGCAAAATCTCGGTCTAACCCCCCTGACAAGGTCAGACTGTCTCATGCAACCTTTTGTGAAAAGCACTCAGCACAATAAATGGACCCTAAACTGTTTGATACCTGCTGTTTGCACTCTAAAGGCAGCTCACTAGAGTTGATTATGGATACCCACCCCGGCACTCTCCATCCCAGAGTATTTGTTCTGGGCCACTGCTAACCGAATATGAGTTGAACAGCTGGAGGAACCTCAGCAGCAGCGGTCAGCTTATAAAAAACCTCTCTGTGAAGACAATATGATGCTCTCTCTCCCGAGAATGAAATCAAACAACAACCT
Source organism: Pseudochromis fuscus (assembly GCA_900323345.1). Lineage (NCBI taxonomy): Eukaryota > Metazoa > Chordata > Actinopteri > Pseudochromidae > Pseudochromis > Pseudochromis fuscus. The sequence continues at coordinate 32,731 of OOFC01051883.1, forward strand.
TTATTCATCTTCAAATTTCACTGAAATTTATTTATTTTCTGAATTGGTATGGATCTTGTTTTATTGATAACAGCACCCATGATATTAATGTTCAACATCAGGAGTGTATTTTGGTTGTGGCTGTCCTTGGTGGATACGACAATACCCATGAGCCTCAGTGTTTACCAGACAAAAGAGACCAGTCATAGAAGCATATATTCAGTTTTCTCAAAGTCTTCCACTCAGCAATGCAACAGAACTGTAGGATCAAACACTCAACGTTTCTAAAAAAACAAAAAGAGAGAAAATGCACACTGGGAAATGTAGTTTGCTACAACAAACCTCGTGTTCCCAGCAGTCCCCAACTTTTTTTGCACCACAGTTTAATGTAAGCATTATTTTCACAGACCGACCTTCAAGATGTGGCAAAAAAAAAAAAAAATACAGCAAAAATAAAATAACATGACCGGCATAAAAATGAAACCTTTAACACTGAGCGTATCACTGGTGATACAGAGTGACTAGCATAAACCAATTTACTGTAATTCCTCAACCATTTGCACTAGCGACGTGATTCCAGCTGATTCTGAAAGCCGACAAATGAAGCATTTTGTATATATTACATACATTATGGCAGTAATGCAGGGGAAGGGAGTCATGATGTGACGTGCAGCATTCTGTACATATTACCTACATTACGGTAGTTTATGGAAGCTCCGCTTGTCGGCTTTCAGAATCAGCTGGAATCAAGTGGCTGAGGAATCACAGTGATTTGATTGACACGTCACTTCCTGTCAGCAGCAAAATGTTTGGGTTAAGAGGGTTAAGTGTCCTTTTCCCCTTTGTAAAGATGCTCTCCATATACATTTGTTTAATTACTCATTTTCGCTAGTTTTTGGGCATATTTTTTGGTAACGTATCTGATACGTCGTATCATGTGACCAGACAAGCGTATTGACATGTCAAGAGAGAATCTGGTCATTTTTCAAAATAAAATGTCTTTCAGACTCTAATAGTCAATACAACAGAAATGATATTAATTATTTACTGTTTCTGTGCGGCACGGTAACGGACTGGTACCGGTCCGCGGCCCGGTGGTTGGGGGACCACTGTTGTAGGATACAAATGTAACAGCATCTCTGGTCCTTCCAAATGTTAAAAGCTCTAATTAGACAAATGTCTTGAGTATAAAGAGATACTCGTGAGGTAATTAGGAACTTAGCTTCAAAACAAAACTGTGAGAAATTACTCTGTCAGAAGTCCTAATGTGCTGAGTATACACTTAGATTTTACCCCATGGTACCACTCACTGGAGGGAATGGTGGTAAAGGAAAAACAATAGTATAATAAAGTTATACTAAAGGGAACATTTACAAAACAACAACAGGAAACTACCACTACTCAAATAAACAAACAAAACAATACATTTTCAAAACAGAAACATTGTGACCTCACCTGAACAAAATTAACACTGTGCTGGTTTCCTACAGTTAGTAACACAACAAGAAGTAGCACCTCTAAATCTAGACCCACGACAGCTCCTCGGATGTAGTGAATGGGGTTTGCATTGATCAGGAAAACTACTACCTGGCCCAGTCTCCAGGCGCAGCTGGCGTCTCATTCGACAGGATAAATAAGTGGGTTACAGAAGTACTGGCAAGCGCTAAGCGACATGCAGAAAACAAAACCTTTCAGGCACAATAAAACGCACAAACCAAGTGCTGAGCTACGAGTCGCCTATAACACAAAAGTGCAAAGAGATGTGACACAGAGAGGAGCTTAATCACAGCTAACCTGAACGACAATTTGGCTGCACTTTTTAAAGCAGGTGCAGCGATGATAGTCACAGCTTGAATCAAAGCGCAGGACTGGGCACCGGGCCAGTCCATCAAGGTGGAAGGCGGGAAGGAACCAATCCCGATCAGGGGCTCATTTGCATACCGAATCAAAACAGAAATGAGTGACAGCGAAGAGGATGGAGCGCAGCAGCTTTGGGCAGCAACAGCCGGGATGCTTACAGCCTGTCTCGCTGCAGAGCCGAGCTTTTACCTCCAGCTTCATTTTAGATATCAGCTGTTATAGGAAGGGCATCTCCAAAAATGTCACGTTTCTTTAAGATGCTACAGATGAAGGAGACAGAGAGTGACAAAAAAAACAGGGTAAAATACAAAATTCCTCCACCCAGCAGGCTGCGCAACAGGATTAGAAAATAGCCAAAGTAAAAGAATTACTGGAAATCATTTTTGAATACTTTCCCAAGCTGTTCAAGTGAACTTCATTTCACCATTACTGTGCTCACTACTCCTCCCCACCTCCACAGGCATAATAGGAAAATAGCTAATATAAAAACTGAAATTGTATTCTTTCCTCTGTAAAGAGAGATGATTGCATATCAAGTTGGCTGGTTGAAGTACCTCCTGTGTATGACTCCTGTGTGGTGGGAGAGGAAGCATTTTTCTTCCAACCAATGGAAGAGTGAGTCAGGTTTATGACTACGGGGAGCAGAGGGTGGCCTTTATTTCCCTGAGAAGAGTCATTATTATTGCCCTGCAAATTTATGGCTTGCTTCTGGAGAGAACCTACCAGCAGAGTGCCTGTCATTTCTCTTACTATCTTATGCATTATTGATAAGTCTATAGTCCTATCATCCATTGTGTGCTGTTGCCATAACTCAACAGCAGAAAACAACATATACAGTATACTGTAGCTGTGCAGAGCCAGTCTCCCTTTTGTTCTCTTTACTGTATTTAAACCACGATTTTATGAGGACTTTGGCCTGTTAAACATCAGCTATGAAATGTTTAAAGCCACTTTTAAAGAAAATAAATATTGTCGCTTCTCTATCCATAAAAAAGGAGACCTTAAAGAAGGAGTCCCCTGCTGGAAAACAACAATATAACAATTGGCTAATCAACTCAAAGCCCCAGTTTACATGGTCGACGCTTGAGTTCACATTGAGGTTGATGAGCCACAGACAGGGGCTTGAATACACGTGGGCTGTAATGAGAGAGCTAATCCACTGCAAGACGCTCTGGATCGGGTACAAGGGACAAAACTCTTCTTTTTTTGTTTGTTTATTTGTTTGTTTTCATTTTGCAGATGGCAAGAAAATTAAAACACATATATATTCAATAAAAACACCCCTTTAAATGACAGGGATGCAGTATTTAAACTTAATAACCGCAGATTATCATGCATTTAATAAAACAGCTACTTCATTAGGCCGACATGACAACTGATTCATTGTCTCCTAATATGTCTTGATAAATGGCTGCTATTATATACACTCTGCAGTTACAGGGCGAGCTAATTAGATCATCATGTTGTTAAAGGAGAATAAGGATCAGCCACTTGCAACAAAGGATGCCCTCCCTCCGCTGTGTCCTTCACCTGGCTGCAGGATGCTGCAGGAAAAAAGAGCATGTGTGCAGGGAAACCTCAAAAGGCTCAAAAGAAAATAAATCTGCCATTTTTAGACACATGGATGCACATGGATCGCAGCTGTATGTTTAGGCTATAAGGCCAACAACACACACTACAGTCACTGCTCAGTGCTAAACAAGTTAATCAGTGATGTTTTATTTGGCACCTCCCACATATGCCTCCTCTTTCTCTGTCTCTTTCCTCCAAAGCTCCTCTCACTGAAGGACCCTTCAGACCAGCAGCAATCATCCTATTTAGACAGCTGAGAGGGCTGCTTTTTGAAACAGGGTATTGTGTAACGCTGGCAGCGCTTGCAATCATGCTCTTCACTCTGTGATGATGAGGTTAATTTCGGGTCTTTTGTGTATAA
>OOFC01051886.1:0-16874 GCA_900323345.1 Pseudochromis fuscus
AGTGTTGGTGGTGTTACAGTGTGCTGGTGGTGTCACAGTGTTGGTGGTGTTACAGTGTTGGTGGTGTCACAGTGTTGGTGGTGTTACAGTGTTGGTGGTGTTACAGTGTGCTGGTGGTGTCACAGTGTTGGTGGTGTTACAGTGTTGGTGGTGTTACAGTGTGTTGGTGGTGTTACAGTGTTGGTGGTGTTACAGTGTGTTGGTGGTGTCACAGTGCTGGTGGTGTTACAGTGTGTTGGTGGTTTCACAGTGTGTTGGTGGTGTTACAGTGTTGGTGGTGTTACAGTGTTGGTGGTTTCACAGTGTGTTGGTGGTGTTACAGTGTTGGTGGTGTTACAGTGTTGGTGGTGTCACAGTGTTGGTGGTGTTACAGTGTTGGTGGTGTTACAGTGTGTTGGTGGTGTCACAGTGTTGGTGATGTTACAGTGTTGGTGGTGTTACAGTGTTGGTGGTGTCACAGTGTTGGTGGTGTCACAGTGTTGGTGATGTTACAGTGTGTTGGTGGTGTTACAGTGTTGGTGGTGTTACAGTGTTGGTGGTGTTACAGTGTGTTGGTGGTGTCACAGTGTTGGTGGTGTTACAGTGTTGGTGATGTTACAGTGTTGGTGGTGTCACAGTGTTGGTGATGTTACAGTGTGTTGGTGGTGTTACAGTGCACTGTAAAGCTGTCCTTCAGATCCTGTGGTGGATTTCAGGCGAGTGACAGCTGGGTGTTGACAGCAGGTTTGAACTACAGACGACAGTAGCGTCTCCTCCTTCCTCCCTTCATCTGAGTGAGAGCTCTGGATGTACAATAATCCCCATTCTCCCCTCGCCACACGTAACCACAGAAAGTTTGTTTCACACCTGGAAATGGCGTCTGCATGTGTGATGTCCCCCTCTGTGTTACTCGCCTGCTTTTCCTGAGTGTCACTGACTTTAACCACATTCAAAGAAATAACTATTAAAACTGGTTAAACAGACTTTAAGAGACAGTCGGCGCCCTACTGAGGAATGTAATAAGGAGAATTAATTAAGTAAGAAATGGGAGCGAGGGAATAGGATGCAGCACTGAGGATACAGACAGGAACTGATATGAAACAGTAGGACCTCAACTTTCAACACATGAACAGCCTTACTGTAAAAAAAAACATCCTTGTGTGATAAGTGAGCCTGAGAAGTGTAGACTGACAGGACATTTCAAAGTTATTAGTGAGGAAGGTGTCTTTTTTAAATTAGCTTCAAAGACCATTTCTTGCTAAAAGCTCAGTTCAGAGGAGGGATTGTCTGAACAACTCAGGTGCTGTTTAAAAAAGGACATCGCCTAAAGATACATTTCATCTGCAGAGTAGTGAACGCTGGCTGGACGTGCAGCGCTGCACAGGTGAGTGTGGAGGAGACAGAAGCATCACTCATCCATCAACCACTGAAATCACAGTGAATACACTGGTGGACAATGAGAGACGGACGCTGCAATGGACCCTCACACTTTTCCCCTTTCTTCTCTCTGGGTCATTGTCACAGCCACATGATTATTGCTGAAGGCTGCTAAAGATGTCTGCAGGCCTCTACTGCCACCTAGTGGTGTATGTGTAGAGTTGGCAAAGGTTTGAAATGAATCATATTCTGTTTGTGTGTAAAGCTGCTGCTCTGTACATATTTTTACTTACAAAGTGATTACTTACAAAGTAATCACTGAGATTAAAACGAACAGAGAACCAATTCTCTATATTGTCTTCTTTGTGTAATCAGAATATTTAGATAAAATCCCCAAAAATATTGAACAAGAACATAAAAAGCTTTTTTATAATAATAAGGTTAAATCATTAAACAAAAAAACATATTTTACAATACAAACCAACAGAGGACGCTATGTTAGCTTCATCCGTTCTATATACAGTCTGCGGGTTTACCTCATTAATGATGAATGATGATTCACAGCTGACAAGAGCAGAGGGCTGTGACAGAACCACAGAACAAAAGACACATTTCCACTGCAAAAAACTACCTGGAACTTGGTACCTGGTGTTATTTTTCATACCTCCTCTCCTGCGGTTCTAAAAAAAGTACCTGATCAGGTCAGAGCAGGTGCTGAAATCTTATTGGTCGGAATCATCTCCGTGTCATTGCATCATCACTGCACAGCACAGAAACATTTGTACCTGCAGCCGACAGACTGCACAGTTCTGGTCAGAATAACAAGTTTCTACTTTGTGGGGAAACCACTGAATAGATGTTTCATCTACAATAATATCGCTTTAGTGCAATGTTTAAACTTTATTTAAAAACGTCAGCTGAAAAAACCTGAGCTCTGATTGGCCAGTTGGTGGAACAGCTGACGGAGGTTGTAGCAGGACCTCACATCTCTGAAAACATTGGAGCAAGTTTTTAACCAGAATCTAATTTCATGAATTAACAACATGTTAGAAGTAAAAACAAATCATTTCTCATCTGAAACAATCTTCAAAGTGTTTCTGTGACACCCCAGCAGTTTCTCTGAAGATGACTTCATCAGCTTCCTCCTCCTCCATCTGATGACCGGCTACACAGAGGAGGGACTATCCGAGGTGGCTGCAGGCTGACGTGAAGTCAGGTGCAGTGGTGTTTTCAGCCCAAACTACACAGCTCACAGTGAACCAGTGACGACTGAGGCGAACAGGACACTGCTCCAAAGTAAACATCATTGGAAAAACAGCACATCAGTTTGGACAAGAAGAGGACACCTGCAGCCAAACATGGTGGAGCTTCTACTGTCAGGCTGACAGTAGACGCAAACTCTGATACTGGACACACTGAATGTATCAAATGAAACAATGACAGGATTACCAAGAACGTTCAGAGACAAATGTGTCAGCCTGTGTCAAAAAACGGGGTTTTCAGTTGAAGGTGTTGGGTCTTTGAGCAGGACCAGCGGAGAGGGACGACTGGACCCTTTCAAACTGACCTGAATCCTTCAACATCAGAGGATGGATCCTGTCTGACAAAAATCCTGACAAATCCCTCTCTGTTATCATGGCTGAATGTGTTAACACAGTCATGTTGCTTTTTTACCACAAGAGGGCAGCAGTGTGCAGGATACTGCAGAAGAAGCAAAGCAGGCTGTGTTTTTGTACAGACCAGTTACAGAACTAACTCTGAGCAGATGTTTCCACACAGGCTCCAACACTCACTGAAGGATTTGGTCTGGATCAAAATATATTGATCATAATATAAACATTGATCTGATGCTGTGGCCTCACAAAACTGGACCTGTTCTCACGGCTTGAAACAGAATCAGTTCTTCTGAAAGACAGAAACACGTGCAGGCATTTTCATCTCAACAGCACATTACTGTCATATTTACAGTAAATAACACCGTGTATCATTTATACATTATATTACACAAATTGGCAAAGGATCATGGGAAACATACCATCACTCCTGTAATACTGAAATGACAGTTTAGTTCCTGCCATGCAGTAACTTTGGCAGGAAAAACTGACCAATGATGAGGGTTGGTTATTGAAACATTGAAACACAACATCAAAAACAACAGCGACTGGTTTTTAAGAGCTGTTGTTTGTGATTTCAGCAAATGTTTGACAATAAAAAGTATATTTTAAGGACAAATCTTGTTCATTAATTGTTGGTTTGGGGGTAAAACTACAATTCTGTTTCACAGTATTGTGTTGCAACAAGATTCTTTTTTGATGGGAAAAAAAAAAGATTAATTTAGTTTTAACAGTATAAAATGTAAACATGGTAATCTTATTACAACAATACCATTGTTAATTGATATTACTCTAATAAAAAATGTAATGTTACTGTTACATCCAGCTTCCAGTGAGTTACTGTAACCTCTACTGTAACTTTTTTACAGTGTTTGAAAAAACTGTATCGAATGCTGGCTGAGAAAGTGATAGTGTAGTAAATTTAAGTAATTGTTTGTATCCTATTACATCTCTAATACCCAGTTATAGCCGATAGCTTCATTTTCAAAGAATTCTTAAACTGACAGATGCCGATAATGTGATGTCACTGAAAACCTCAGACTGTGAGAAATGGACCTAACCTCAGCTCAAGACCAAACTCTGAACCTGAAACAGGAAGAGGAAGTCAGGGATCAGCAACCAGTCCACAGATTCAACAGCAGCCCGACAGCAGATGAGGACATGTTCTCTTCACTGTGTTTTTACTGGTTCTTCATACACAGAAAATGCTCAGTAAAGGAACAGCAGCCTGATAGAACAATATTTACTGAGCTGTATTACTCATGCATTGGTTTGGTGTTGGTTTAACAGCTGTTTGAAGACTCACTCCCCTCTGGGCAGCCATCAGGACGTGTCTGTAGGCTGGTATCTGAATGACTGGACACTCTGCCTCTGCTCTTCAGGCTGCTAACATGTGGTGTCTTTATTGGTAGAGAACGGACATGAAGCCTCAGGACATGCTGACCTGTGTGCCACCAGTGTCAGTCATAAAACTGAAGAAGGAGGTGCTGAAATGTATTTCTTGTGTATTTCTACTCAGTGGAATACTCCCCACACAATCACCAGACTTGTGTGGTTAGTTGTGAACAGATCTTTGATTAAAGGAACTGGGTTTCTAGCTGCTTCATTGTTCAGCAGGTGATTTGACTCTTTCACCCACACAACTGATGATGCAAAAATAACCATATGAATACAGTCTGCTAAACTGTGATGTGTAGTGTTGGAGTAACCATGTGGCTGTGTAAGCTGCAGTGCATCTCCTGCACTGAGCTGCAACACAGAAACCATTTACCTGAAGGGAAACCTGTGGAGCGCAGCCTGTCACAGAACATTATGGAGGTCAGAGCAGCACACACACCCAAAGGCAGCTTTCACTGGCTTGATATCTATATCTAAGCTGTTTAAATATGTTGTTGAAAATATTTCAGCCTAACTTCTCACCTCCCTCCATCCAGTTGTGGAGAGATACCATGAAGTTTAACCTGCTGGCTGCACCACAGGCACATTTCTTCAAACACACAGGCAGTGCAGGGTTGAACTGACAAGTGGACACACCGTTAATAAAACACCAGAGAAATGTATCATCACATATTGGCAGTTTCTGATTTAAATCAGACTCATTTATTTTTGGCTTTATTTTGGATCACAGATTTGAGCACTGCTGCTTGATACTGGAACAAATTTAAACACCATCCATCCATCCATCCATCCATCCATCCATCCATCCATCTTCTAAACTGCAAGGTCAGTCCAGGTCGCAGCGACAGCCGGGCGAGTAGAGATGTCCACACATCCCTGTCCCCTACAGCTCCTTCTAGCTCATCCTGGGGATCTCCAGCTGCTCCCGGCCGACAGTGAGATTTAACCCCTCCAGTGGGTCCTGGGCCAACATCCGGGTCTCCTGCCAGTTTGCCATGTCTGGTAAACCTCCAATGGGAGGCCACCAGGGGGCATCATCCTGATCAGGTGTCTGAACCATCTCAAAGCAAAGGAGCAGACTCTCCTGAATGACTGAATTCCTCTCATAAAGTGAGGTCCTCATTTCAGCTGCTTGTGTGTGTGATCTTATTCTTTCAGTCATTACCTGAAGTTCATGATCACAGGTGATGACCTGGGAAGCAGGAAGCTTTGCCTTACAGCTCAGCTCCCCTTCTCCTTCTGACCCCGAGATACATAAACTGCTATACCTGGTTCAGAGTCTCTCCTCTTACCTGGACCGGACATGCTGTCCTCCATGAGACAACCATGGACAGAGACTGGAGGTGCTGATACATAACTCACTTCCTTTGCACTGCATTATGGAGACATCCATGTGATGATGTCCCAAAGACAACATCATCCACAAAAAGCAAAGACATTTAATAGACTCTTAAACTGTACAAACAAAATAACACTTTAATTTAGATGTAAATGTAAAATCAGTTCACCTTCTCTTCACATCATTATTTTCAGAGACATTGACCAGAGTTGACCAAACTACAGCAGGTCGCTGTCATTAGTTCAAATACCTGAGGCTCTGTGGCATCAGTGAATCCATTGTGTCCTTTCCATCCAGTAATGAACCAGTGAAATCTGTCTTCAGGCTTTCTAATAAGAAGTCATTCCTCTGTGACCAGCGCAGACTTTTCTGTTATTAAACACATTTATATCTTTTTTCTAACTAAAACCATAATCTATAGTCGTAGATGACGGTCTTCTGTAAAATGACCGTCATTGTGTCATTCCAAAGAGACAGCTCTATGCTGTATTTTTCACATTGGCTCAGTCATTCAGACAGGCCATTAGCCCTCATTATCTCCACCGATAAACTCTCTGATGAGCACTGGAGAGAGAAAAAAGGCTCAAGACGATGACAATAAAGGGCGATTTGGACCAAAAAACGTGACTCAGTGCTGGAAAATCTCGAGCTGTCACACTGACTTTGCAGAACTTTTCTGGCCTGATACAGTGCAGATGATTGATGCTGTCTTCACGCTCATTTTAGTTCAATCAAACAGACAGACTGTGTTCACGAGTCTGTTAATGATTCAAATGTAAACTCACAGATCTGCCCTTTTATATCAAGACCTTTTCAGACTGAAGCTGCAGACTTATGTGTGTAAGTCTCATTAGCTCCTCTGAGCAGGTTATGTTTCCACCTGTTAGCAACATTACAGAAGAACCACCAACCAGATCTCAACACGTTATTTCTTTTTTTATTGGACAGGTAGGAATCAAATAACTAAAGTTGTGCTCATAAGTTTGCATACTCTGGCAGAATTTGCTAATTTTTTGGCTGTTTTTCTTCAATGATGAGAGAAAAAAGTTTTTTCACTCATGGTTAGTGGTTGGATGAAGCCATTTATTGTCAAACAACTGTGTCCTCTCTTTGAATCACAATGACAACAGAAACTACCCAAATAACCCTGATCAAAATGGCCAAAAAAAATTCTGCCAGGGTATGTAAACTTATGAGCACAACTGTACATCTTCAGGGAGATCAGAGGCTTCAGTGCTGTGTCGTGTTCATGTTTCACCACAAGAGGACAACAGTGTTCAGTCTGTAAATGTGTTTCCCTTCACAAAGTAGAAGAGATATTTCCAAAATTCAGAAAAACTGCAACTGTGTATTTAATGTGTTTCCATTCAAGGTTGTTTTGGGCAAGAGCTTCATCATTCTCTAAAATCTCATCGTGCAAGACTTCGCTGCAGGAAGATGGACGCCCAAAGCATGTTTCCTGTTGGCGCTGTTATGATTGTGTCTACAGTGGTTGCCTTGACAGTTTTAAACAAATGAAGACAACAAACGATAGTTGAGAGGCAAAGTCCATAAGTATGGTAAAGGCCATGTATAAGGGATTTCTAGGAAAGGATCATGAAAGAGGACTTCACCGAGGACTGAACTGGTCATGTGACTAGAAACGTCACGTCCTGTGACATGAACTTGTGTCAAAAATGTCTCCATTGTGCTTTTGTAAAATATTTCAATATCGAAATGTCTGAAAAACCTCCTCATGAAAGTGTAAAAACTTTATTGCAATATTTGAGGGTTTTTGAAATTCAGGTGTTTCCATGACCAGTTTTTTACAGCGCTAGTTAGAGTTTGCAGTTTCCAAGGGTAATGGAAAGCTGGTAGCACCAGTACAGCTGGATTATACCTCTGAGTGCTTTAGTTGTACTTGCATTAAAGCAGCACTGGAATAGACGAGACTAGACAATACTAGAATAGAATAGAATAGAATAGAATAGAATAGAATAGAGTAAAATAAAATAGTTAAAAGGAAAGTAATACTGCAGCAATACACAGACAATTAACACTGAAGGAGACTAAAGTCAAATAAGGAAAGAAAAGAAAAGAAATATAGAATATGGACATTAACTAATAAAACAAAGCCTCCCTGGTAAGTCCATTCAGGGGGGACTGGAGAGGAGGATCAGCCGGAAAGTCGAACCTCAGGTTCAGGAGGAGCATTGTGGTTTTCGTCCTGGTCGTGGAAATGTGGACCAGGTCTACACCCTCGGCAGGGGCCTTGAGGCTACATAAGAGTTTGCCCAACTAGTCCACATGTGCTTTGTTGACTTGAAGAAGGCATTTGACCATGTTCCTCGGGGAGTCCTGTAGGGCTGGTAGCCTTCGAGATGTGGCAGATAAATACAGCAAAAATAAAATAACATGACTGGTATAAAAATGAAACCTAACACACTGAGCGTATCAGAGTTACATACAGAGATACACAGTGACTAGCATAAACCAACTTACTGTAATTCCTCGGCCATTTCCATTAGCAATGTGATTCTAGCTGATTCTGAAAGCTGACAACTTAAGTGTTTCATATATATTACATACATTACAGCAGTAATGCAGGGGAATGGAGTCCTGCCGTGAGCTGCAGCTTTCTGTACATATTACATACACTACGGTAGTGTACAGAAGCTCTGCTTGTCGGCTTTCAGAATCAGCTGGAATCACGTTGCTGCACAAATGGCGGAGGAATTACAGTAATTTGATTGACGCGTCACTTCCTGTCAGCAGCTAAATGTTCGGGGTAAAAGGGTTAAGTTGGTCTTTTCCTCTTTGCAGAGAAGCTCTCCACAGATGTTTGTTTTTTTTACTCACTTTCACTAGCGTATAATCGTATCATGTGACCAAGCAAAGTATATTGACATGTCAAGAGGCACAGACGAAAGTAAAGTCGGAGAGAATCTGGTCATTTTTCAAAATAAAAATCGTTCAGACTCTAAACAGTCAATAGAACAGAAATGATATAAATTATTTATTCTTTCTGTGCAGCCTGAAAGCAAATGCCTCATGGACCGGTACTAGTCCTTAGCGCAGTGGTTGGGGACCACTGCTGTAGGGGGTTTTCTGGGAGTATGAGGTATCTGACCCCCTGATACGGGCCGATCGTTCCCTGTACGACCAGTGCCAGAGCTTGGTCTGCATTGTTGGCAGTAACTCTGGCTCATTTCCAGTGAGGGTTGGACTGTACCAGGGCTGCCCTCTGTCACCGAATCTGTTCATAACCTTATATGGACAGAATTACTAGGGGCAGCCAGGGTGGTGAAGGGTCTGGCTTGGTGACTTCAGGGTTGGGTCCTTGCTTTTTGCAGATGATGTGGTCCTGTTGGCTTTATCAGGCTGTGACCTTCAGCTCTCATTGGATTGGTTTGCTGCTGCGTATGAAGAGGCCGGGATGACAATCAGCACCTCCAAATCCGGGATCATGGTTCTTAGTTGGAAAAGGGTGGATAACCCTCTCCAGATCGGGGAGGAGATCCTGCCCCAACTGGAGGACTTCAAGTCCCTCGGGATCTTGTTCAGTAATGAGAGAAGGATGGAGCGGGAGATCAACAGGTGGATCGGTGCAGCTTCTGCAGTAATGTGGACTCTGCACGGATCCGTCGTGGTGAAGAAGGAGCTGAGCTGAAAGGCAAAGCTCTTGATTTACTGGTCGATCTTCGTTCCCACCCTCACCTATGGTCACAAGCTTCGGGTAGTGACCGAAAGAACAAGATCGCAGGTGCAAGCGGCTGAAATCAGCTTGAGGGTCAGTTTGAACAATTAACTGAAGAAGGAGCCATGATCGGAATAAAAGACACCAACTAGAAAAACACTCTGAGAGTGCAGACCTCCACCAAGCACTGTTAAGGCCAATTGATACTTTCCACGTCCACATGTCCACGTTGGTGCATGAGGGTCCGTGTCACGTAAATCTCATGGAACACGTCAGGAAGTGCTCGAGTGGACAGGCGCAGAGGCGTCCACGTACAGCTCCAAAAATGTTAGGTCGTTGCCTGGGCGCGGAGGGCACGAGCAACTGCCCATATGTCCAAATCAGTACAAGCAGTTGCACTGCGCCTGCGCTAGCATATCAAGATGGACGCCATCGAGGAGAGACTTTGCGAGGAGAATCCTTAAAAAAAATTCCTGGATCCAGACGGTGTTGCGGATCACCCCCAAAATGAAATCAGTTCTTCCTTTTCCCACTTCCAACATATCCTGAAAATTTCATCAAAATCCATCCGTAAGATTTTGAGTTATCTTGAACAGAGACAGACAGACAGACAGACAGACAGATAAACGCCGGCAAAAACATAACCTCCTTGGCGGAGGTAATAAACTACGGAAAAATAACTACTCCATCAGAACATAACCACGAAAAATCCAGAAACTGTAACTCAATGACAATGCAAAGTGAATGATCCTCCTAACTTAGCTCCTACATACAACCTGTTAATCAAACCAGATCAGACCTGTCAATCAAGCTAACCACGCCCTTAATTATTCATTTGTTTGAAGCTTAGTATGTCTTTAATGAAGATGTTTACCAGGTCACTAATGAGACAACATCACTTTAATTAATGACACTAGAATGACTTGTGAAAATAATTATTGACTGAGTATTTCATGATTGACAATGACGATTTTTGAACTGAAGGTAAGTTGGAGCCACAGTTTTTTTGCCAGCCTCCAGCAGCCGTTGGGTGTATTACAACTTTTTGCACTTCCACATTGGTTTCATTGTTGAGCCCCACTTGCTTTGTCCTGTTTATATAGAGTCTGTGGTGAAAATTCAAAACAGTAAAATGTTTAAGCTCTTTGGGTAAAATTCATAACTTTCTCATATTTTCATGGATCTGACACACACACACACACACACACACACACATACACATGCAGGAGATGAGGTTTATGTTCTCTGAGTGCTTGTAGTTCTTTGTGAAATTTTGTGTTTTCCTAAAGCTGTTTTCAGTGAGAGCTCTCTGCTCAATGACTTTAGTAGCTACAATGCCTGCACAGCACATTACAGCTGAAAGACAAAGTAGCAACCAGCTGAAGACTGCACTGGAGCCTTTAGCAGCTTCCATGATGAGCAGCACCAGCGTAACATCATGGGTGTAGGCCCTGGTGCAAGTATTTTTTTGTGCCCCCATCCAAAACACAAGCTCACCTCGTGCACACTACATGCAGGCACACACACACACACACACACACACGGACACACACGCGCAGCCACTCAAGAGAGGCTAGGCTAGCGCTAAACATGATGCTATGTTTTCTTGTCAATTTTCATCCACTTGCTTTTTTTTTCTTGCTGAAATGAGAAACAACTCACCTCACACCATCAGGTATCAATGACAGGTATCAATGTGATTGGACAAATGATCTTTTCCTCCTCCCACACCAGCCACTCAGCGTCACCTTACCGACCCGCCCTGAGCTCTTCCCTTCACAATAACTGGGCCTGTGGCAGTTCTGGACAGCTGCTTTTTTTTTGTCTTCCTTCATGGGCCCCTGACGGCGTCTGGGCCCCGGGGCAGCTGCATCAGTTGCATGGTCCATATTTACGCCACTGATGTGCAGCATAGCACAGCTTGAGCCTCACAGTACCAGTAAAGCCCAACACTGAAAACTGTCTGGACAAGCAGCCACTTTGTCACCTTTTTATACAACCATTGAGATCGCCACAGCTGTAGCTGACATGGCAGTTTATGATCACTGATAACATTAGCACATTTAGATTCTTTTAAGAACTCAGTTTTACTGACTCCTTTTTCAGCCATTAAAACTCCCACAGACCTGCTTCTTCTTTGGAATAGCAAAAGGCAGAAAAGACTTGGAGGTACACATAACTTTTTTAGATATAACTCAGTGTGATCAGCTGATATTTTATCACCAGCAGTGCATAAAATATGTGACTGCACAGCGTGAAGTTGTTGTGAGATACAGTATCTCTCACCCTAGCACATGTGCATCCATCATTTATATGAAAACCTTCAGAGAGGAGAGAACATCATCACAAGTTTACACCAAACCTGACATGCTGCTAATGGACTGAGCCGGAGCTTGTGTGACGTTACACTGCCACCTTCTGATCACCCAGTGCTGCTCAGTTCATTAACATTCCAGGGAGGGATGTGGTTGCAGCATGACGCCATAGCAGATAAAAAGTGGTAAACACGAGTGACAGCAACTCCTCTTGCTACGCAGCCTGCGGCGGAGGGAAAAAAAGACAGACAGACTGATCATAGTCTGAAAGGATCAGTGATTGGGGCTTAATGAGCGTAACTTGTCCCATGATGTGAGGGATGGGAAATACTTTCCAAATCTATTATTTTGGTGCAGGAAGCCGATTAACATATTCATCAAGAGCATTCATTTCCAAATGGTGATGCTGTAAAAACAAAATACTGGCATATGTATACTGCAAAATACAGTAAGATGAGAGAGGACCAACCATAAACCCAACCAACAATTATAAAAACAGGTCTGGCCCTGAATCAGTGCTGCATTCAGCCGGTGGCAGTTTGCAGTAATTGTTGTCTATTATCTACTATTGTCTTTGAAACACTGTAAAATATTGATTTGGGAAGTTACATTGGATGTAAATAAATTCTTCTAAGAGCATCCCAACCAAGACAGGCAGCAACTCAAGCAGTACATGTAACGATAATCAAACAAAAAAACCCCACAAGGGTAAAGGTTAGATTAGATGTCCTTTATTGTCCCCATGAGAAACTCACTCTGCTCAGGTCAGCACACAACACAAGCCACCACAATAATCCCGCAGCATTCAGTTTGTTTTGCAGCAAAATGATGGAGCAGCAGACTGAATCTTTTTCAGTTCAGTCAGGTCCTAGGAAAAAAGACGGAGGCTGTCCTTTGTTTTTCTGCTGGATGTAGATCTTCTGCTGAGGAACAGCTGAACAGAGATGTACCTGGGAATGAGAAGACAAAGCGCTGCATCCACCCTGTCTCCAATGAAAACGGGACTTAAAGTCGTCATATTTACTTAAGTAAATTAATGAGACACAACATAAATGTGTACTAGTTACCTTTTCTTCTTTGAGGCTGAACCTTTACTGTTGTTAATAATTCTTGATCCCAAAAGTTAAAAAGTTAGAGAGAAAACATGAATACATATCTAAGTTGGATTGCTTGTGAAAACTAGGCGGGCGGGTTATTTGTATGTGCTACTGAAGCTTTAACTCCTCCCGCCCGGACTGTCAGGGCTTTTGCAACCGCGCTAACCCCCGACGACGCGGAAGTGACAGTGGGAGATAGAAGGCAAAACAGAAACAACTGAGTCTGTTGTCGTGTGTGATCCACTGGCGCGTTTCTTAGTTTCAGGACAGCCTTTCAGATCCAGCTGGTCTCCTCTGATCTTCACGATGACTTCTTTCACCACCGAGAGACACACCGTGAGCTCCCCGGTGTATTTAGCCGCCGTCCTGCTGTGTGTTAGCCTCGTTAGCCCGGGACAGTGCCAAACTACTCCACCACCACCAACTGGTAAGTTGAATTTTACTTTAAAAAAAAAAAAAAAAGCAATACAGGCGTTTTTTACATGTGGCAAAGTTGAAGTTTCACGCGATAAGAAGTGAGTTTAATGGCAGTGCTCGGTGTGTTGGTGTAGCAGTGAGTGAAATAGTGGTGTTTTGTAAATACGTCACCACGGGACTTGTGGCCACTGAGATGACGCTGTGCTGTTGTCTGTCCTCAGCCTGCTCCACCTACAGAAACTGTGACACCTGCGCTCCACACCCGCAGGTAAGGCTGTTCACACCATCCTCTGAGTGGTTTTTACAACATCTACAGGACCTTTGCACGGAGGGTGATGATGCCTTTGTTTATCCTACATCCGGGCGTCCTACTTAACCTCCCTCACCACTCACTGTAACCACCAGACCCAGATAAATGCACTTAATGTAGAGACAGTTACTTCAACAACAGGGCTGAATGTAGAGTAGGATCGTCTGCTACCAGGAAATCCTGCTTCAAAGTCCACGGGTTTTACAGTCATAAAGCTTTAATGATTTTATTGGAGTTTGGTTGAAATATTAAGTTGGTTATCAGGCTGCTGATCTTTTTAGATCAGGCTATTGTTTGTTGGCAAATCACTGCCCAAAGCCCATGTTCATGTTGTTATTGTCAGATTGCATGATTTATTTTTCCAGGTAGTATACTAAAAAGAAATAAACAATATATCCTTGTAGTCCTACCAGTGTAAAACTCAAAGTAAAGCAAAAAGCAATAGATACCATGACATTAGGTCATAATGATACTATGAATAAGAATAAAAGAACAACACAAGCACAAAACACAATTGTTACCTATAATATACCAATAATTAAATATTGATCACCAGTGAAACTGCTTGTGAACTTGATTGTAAGGCCTGTGGGTCTATATCTTCATCAGTAAACATTAATGTTCATTGTTAATTGAATTTAATACCTGGTCTCTCATGTACAGTTTGTGCATTGACAGTTACACTGACTTTGACTTAAATCACTGACTAAAGACTGTGTTGTCGGGTAGCATGTGTTTTCCAGACAGGAGCAGCACCACCTTGTACACTGGATTACAGGCTGGGACCAAACAATGTTTTACATTTTGGTTCAGTTATTTTTCTAATTGTTGTAGCTCTTGATTTGCACATCATGTACATGACTCTCAGCTGAGTAAAAACCATGACATATGGAGAGTTGATCCTTGTGTTTTGTCTCCACAGTGTCTGTGGTGTTTCGATACCAACAACTGCACAGACTACCCAGTGAGCTGGTTGCTGCCTCCGGCGTCGGTGTGCAAGCTGTCCCAGGCCCGCTGGGGAGTGTGCTGGTGTAAGTTTCATCTGTTTTACTATTGTTTCATGCCTTTGTTTCTTGAGCTTTGGGGAAACGTTGTGGAAGGACTGGTATGAGGAAGTTGATGTAATGGTTGAGTACACAGGTGTAACTCTTGACTGCCACTTCAATATTCATGTCAAATACCTCACACAGTAGATAACCTGTGTGAAAGCAGGAAGAGGAAGATGTTCTTTAAAAAAAATATGTAATAACAACACGTATGAACAGGTGGAAGTCCTGAAGTGATCGACCTGTATAAAACATGCAAATAAGACCTCTGCCTCTAGTGGTGCAGAAACCCTTTTTACAGCACTCTACCTGCTTCCTCTCTCATGTGGTTGTACCAAACCATAGTCCATGACGGCTTCATCGCTGTGAACCGTCCTTCTCTGTGCAACCAAAACAGGGGCAGGGAGTAAAATCTGCAGTGGGCAGGCAGGTCTTTAAGTTTCTGAGTTGTTTTTACTTCACTGTGTTGATTGACTAAAGAGCTGTAGTTACTAGTTACTTACCAGATTACTATTTATGATGGTGGTGTAGTTTGCCTGCACTGTATAAATGTTGACCCTTCATTAAGAAAGCTAATTGTTTAGGAAAGCATCCTCCTGAGTGCTCTGCAGAGTCTTATTGCTGCAGTAATCCACACAGAGCAGCTCGTTTTAGGATCCACATATCAGCTGCCATATTAGCAGTCTGTGATTTTTTTTCCCAATAAAAACCAGTAACATTCTCAAAAATCCCCCATCGACTGGGCCTGGGATCATAAGTTGATTGCCAGACAGCTTCTGTGTTGGTATAGTACAGTGAAATGCTTTGGTCTTAATAAGAGCAGTGGTTCCCTGAATATATGATATACCATCAAATAAATGAGTAAAAAAATGAAGAGATTTCCACGTGGAAGATTGAGTATTCATGCATAGAAATAAAGTGTATACAGCAGCTTGTACCTTGAATGAACAACAGTGGTGTTTCAGTAAACAGTGACATAGACCAGTGCAGTAAACAGTAGTAAATACAGGTACAGCTGGGTGGTGCAGTCTGTCGGCCTGGTTTCTTTACAGGAAGCTTCAGTCTTAATGGTTTTAACTGTTACTTAAAACAATATACAAACGTTATCAATATGAGGGGAGTAAATTCTTCACCTGTATTTATCTGTGGAGCGCTGACACACTTCCCCTTGTCATGAGGTTGGAGGTGTGAACACTTGGAGTTGTGCTTGTTTGTTTGTTTGTTTATTTGTTTCAAACCAAATGCTCTAGCAGTAAACCTTTAGGTTTGTACACACAGTGTCTCATCCTGGTAGTTACTCATTACATTCCTTTTAAACAGTCTTTTAAACTGTTAAAGGTTTATACAAGTTTTTATTTCCTCAGCTAACCTGACGTAAACGTTAGCGGTGTTAGCTGGGACACACCTGAACAACTTGATGAGTTGATTGTCCATAACACAAAGGAAAAAGAGATTCTACAAAGTTTTAGGAGATTTCTACCTTTACATAAACAGGACAGGTGTTAGCAACAGACGACCAATCACAAACATGGTCAGATGTGGAGCTGCATGTTTCTCAGCAGAACAAATCATCATCTGGAACAAATATGAAGAATTTAACAGTGTAACAGCCTGAAAGCATCACTGCTGCAGCTAAACACAGGGAGGAGGGTTTTTTAACCAACTGTGTGAATGAATGTGTGAATAAGTTATTAGGCTCATACTCAATCACTAAGGCACAAGCAGACCCAGCTATAAATCATGTGCTCCGTTACATTGATGTGTTTCTTAGTTGTATTCTGCCAGCGTGTCAGACAGTTACAGCCTCATTCTTTCTGCTGCTGCCGTTAAACAGTCAGGGAGCAAGTGAAGAATATAAAAACCTTTCAGAGCAGTGAGTAGGCTTATTGCAAATAGGGTCTAAAGGGTCAACTAGGACATGGCTGCAGTGCTTTAATCAGCCTCTGTTGTCGGATTATATCGCTGTATAAAGGCCAACAGAACAATGAGCTTTGGGCTCATTTGCAGCCAAGAAAAAAAAAACCAAAGTCAGGGGACTGGAGGGAGTCCTCCTCCTCAGCATTATACTCCTGCTGAGGAGCTGGCTGGCTCCAGTAATCAGGGTTGTTCTGGGTGTGTCATCAGACCCTGGTGGAAGCAGCACCCAGCACAGAACATTTATTGTCTTTGTTAAAGGGGGGGTATTATGCAAAATTGACTTTTTCAAGCTTTCTATCATGTTATTATGTCATTCCCTCATTAAAAACATGCCTGAAGTGTTTCTTTAGCCCATTCACGTATGTTTGAGTAATCTTTAGAAACTCTCAT
>OOFC01051892.1:0-11144 GCA_900323345.1 Pseudochromis fuscus
GACCAGTATATCCACAAAAAAGATGAAAAAACCTCGCTTCTCACACGCTCTCTCCAAACAAACGACCGGAACCGGAAGAAGAAAAAGAACCAGAAGAAGAAGAAGAAGAACCAGAAGAAGAAGAAGAAGAAAAAGAACCAGAAGAAGAAGATCTTAGGTATAAACATGTTTTGCTTGTTGGGAAAAATTCCTAACTTTGTCAAATTTTGTTAAAAATCTACACACAAGCAGGACGATAATGTCTATGAATGGAGACACTTTGGGGGTGATCGGACAGAGATAATGGTTTAGCAGAGGTGAGTGTTTCCTTGTTTATGCAATATAAGACACTGCAGTACACGTCTATATGTGCTATTGTTCTTAACCACAGAAGCTTCAAGCAACAATCATTAGTTTTGGTCTGTGTCTGAGGTGGTGGTCAGACTGTCCTGCTAGCTACATGCTAAGCAGCTTCTTTCCTGTGTGTGAACAGGAAAATGTGAAGCAGAAATTGCCGTGCTTTGTACATCGCTGAGGTAAAAAGGGGTTATATCAGTCCAGGCCATTTACCATTTACCAACATCGGCCTCTGCAGTTCCCCGCTGCAGACTGTTTTAGCATCTTTATTATTTTGTTCTTCTGGGCAGCAATTTTAGGATTTGGATTCAGTCACACTTCTGACACTGTCATCAATTTCCAGACGCAGCAGGAACAACCTCTGATGAACACACTGTGTCCTCCCTGCCTGCTGTGGTTCTGGGTTCCTCTTCTAGTTACTTACTGTTTTATTTTATTAATCACTTACCTCATGTGTCTTGTTTACTTTTGCTTCTTGTGTTTTCCTGCCTTGTTGATTGCTTTCACCAGCATTATTAGTTTCACCTGTGTCCTGTTACCCAGTTGCTCCCCTGTATATGTGGATTTATCTCTTTGCCTTTGAGTGGTCAGTCTGTGTTCACCTGCCCGTCTTCCTCTCTCTCTCCGAGCTCATCTCCTTGTGTATCTGTATCCCCTCAGTGTTTTGTTTCCCCCTTCTGGATTCATTTCTTTGTTTCTCCATCTGTGTTTTTTCCCTTTTGTTTGAGTTTATCTGCATGGACCCTACAACAACATTTGGTTTTCACCATCCAATTAGTTTTCATTAAAGTGCACAGTTCTTTGCCTCCCATGCCAGTTTGCGTCTCTTTGAACCACACATCATACTGTCCTGCAAACAGACAAACTGAGCACCTTGGCAAACCTCGAGTACCTATTAGCTAAATATTCCGATATTTCCAGCAAAACAACAACAAAATAGATAATAATAAATATTGGAGACATGAAAATACAACTTCAGATCCAATAATAATACAGGATGACCACAAAAACACGCCTCAATTACAAATAGTTGTAAGTTATAGACCACCAGACCTAACTGTTTGTGACTTTTTTTCTTTGGGGACATGTGAAGGACAAAGTTTATGTCCCTCTGCTACCCATGACTCTGGAGGATCTGCAGGAACTCATCCATGAAACTCTACACGCGATTACACTGGATATGCTGCAAAATATCAGGACTGAACTCAGTTATCACGTTGATGTTTGCAGAGTAACAAGGGGGCTGCACATCGAGCGTCTATGAAAAAAACCACATGAAACTTTATTAGTTTATGTAACTGGAGCCAACAATATTGTAGTAATGTTCATTTAGTTTTGGATATTTGTGTCTGTATAATAATGCTCCATATTCGCAACGTTTGCCTTGACAAGCAGAAACTTTTATACTAAACATCTGTTACGGTTACAGCTTAAATCCCAAGTCGCCATGAAAAAAACAACTGGTTCACAAGTTGCTGGAAGTAAAATTCGACACTGCTCTGGATGAGATGTTGATACAAGTTCCAGATATAGTAGAGTTACCTCACAGCACGAAGGTTCTGGGTTTGAATCTCAGCTCGAACCTTTCTTTGTGGAGTTTGCATGCCTGAGGAGTTTTCTCTGGGGACTCTGGTTTCCTCCCACAGTCCACAGACTGCTTGTTAAGTGAATTGATTAGTCTAAATTTACCTTAGCTCTGAATGTGAGTGTGATTGAGGGTGTACCCCGCCTTTTGCTCGCTGCCAGCCGGGATAGGCTCCAGCAACCCCCATGACCTAATTGGATAAAGCGGATACAGCTGATATCAGTACTGTCAATAACAGCAAGGAAAACTACAAAAAAATAAAAAAAAGGCTGGGTTGTTTTTACCCAGACCTGAGAGAATATTCACTGGTTTGATTTGACCCTGCATTTTGTTTGTAATCATAAATGAACCATTAATTACATTAATGTAGGTTCATGTAGGAGCCATTTTCATTTTGTGCTTGTTTTTGTAATGACTCACCCAAGACCCCAGGGGGCTGTATTTCTTTTACCAGGGGCTGACAGCCTGGGGTCAGGTGAAGGTATTCAGTTGATTCCCTGATTGCACTCAGGGCTGTGAATGAAGTGGAGAGGCAAACAGTTTTCCACTGTGCTCACTGTGCCCGTTGGTTAGATCTCTGCATTTTATTATTTTTGTTAATATAAGAGTATAGGCGCAATTAAAAGACTATTATTTCGAATCTACGAAGAATCCGTTTTTTAAATTTTATTTTACTTTGTTGAGTGCATGTCAAAACTACCACCATTCACCAGTAGCACCTGTGTAGAGGACACAGACACTACACTTACCGTATTTTCCGGACTATTGAGCGCACCTGTCTATAAGCTGGTATTGAATTTATTTGAACAGTTTCATGTGGTCCACTCTGACCGGGTCTGATGTGACGACGCTAAATGTATCGGCGGCACGGAGCTTGCTAGCTGGTAAAAAGCCAACGAGCTTTGTGCTACCGATACATGAGAAACACCGGTGTTAAAGTTCAAAGCGTCGGAAAAAAGTAGCGGCTTATAGTCCGGAAAATACGGTAATCATTGTGCAATGAAAAACAGTGACAAAAGATCTGGCATGTTTAGTGTATCATTTATTTTTTTATCTGTAACTAAACTTAATGAAAGAGCTTAACCCAATCTTCTGTGTATGTCTTATTTGAAAGTATTTTTTTGTGCTGCAGGGTCATCTCAAAGTGAAGTAAAATTTACTTCACTGTCTGACAGCAGCTTGCTTCACTTGCCTACCAAACACTACAAAGAAATATGTGGTTGATCTCACTTTTTACGGCGTTGTATATCTGAAACACCCTGGTTAATAAACTACGCTGGAAACTCAAAGGAGAACCAGCATCAAAGCTCAGGTTGTGTGAATCCCTGAAGCCTGAAACCAGAAAAGCAGAGGTTGTTTTAGCAGCACTTCACATCAACAATTACATGTGGGTTCAGCGTTTAGGTATACACTTACTTTTAGCGATGCATGCAGCATATCAGCTGTTCACAGCTCTCACACTCACACCTCATATAGAAACCCATTTTCAGCCAGCCTCTCTATCTCTGCTCTTTCCCTCCGGCTACATTTTGATGACCTCAAGCGCCATTTATTAGCATGGATTATATGTCCACATGAACAAAACCTGGCAGAAAACCAGCAGTCTCCCTCCACCCCTGGTGCTCCACCCTCCCTCTCAACCAATACACCACCAGAAACCTGGCAAAGAGACTCAGATAAAAGGAAGGAAGACAGAGAGATATATGAGAACGGAGGAAAGAATCAACTTTTTCATTGACCTTTTCTTGGTTCATCATTCAGAAGGCCCTCGGTTTGATTTCCTCTCTGTGTTCGAGATGAGCCATCAATAACTGTGCTGTTAATGTCAAGCCGCCACGGACTCCTCTGGTAAGGAGATCAGTAAAAAGACAGAGGGAGAGCAGCTGTCTAGTAACACCGCTCCTCTTCTCACACAATCATCTAAATTGGACCACCAGTCTCGTTGAATGACTGTACAGACCATCACATTAAGAATAAACCACATCCAGAAAACACTAACACTGGTACAGTATGCAATAAGATATGTATTTTATAAGGATAGACCTCTGTGGATTGGACTCCCTTTTAGATCAAATTGAGATCTGGGGAATGTGGAGGCCAAGTGAACACCTTAAACTCTCATGTTTCTTCAACCATGTTTGAGCACCTTTGATGTTTAATGTCTTTGATGTCATCAAAGACTACAACAGTGTTTAGGTCGGTGCTCAAAGTAACATCCACATGATTGACAGGACTCAAGGTTTCCCAGCAGATGTCCAAAGTGTCGCACTGGCTCCTGCCCACATCCTGGGGTTATGTCTTCCCATCGTAAACACTGTACACATACAATTAGACTTAAAGTAAACCTGTGAAACCAACTGACACATTTCACAGCCGGGACTATTTGTATTCTGTTTGAATGTGAGAATAGTTTGGACTATAAAAAACCCCAAGACAGGAAATCAAAATAAAACTTCCCAGAAATACTGGCATTCATTCCAGTATTGCTACATATTTCTGTACCTTTATTTGCCGGGTCACTGATGTTGTGTAATCTTAGGGTTTTGGTTTTTGGGTTGTTTTTTTTTTACACAGAACTGAATTTGCTGATGAAAGTATGAAGTTAAATTGGGAATTTCCTCATTTGCACTAGTTTGAAATAACCTGGCTCTGGTGAGTGTTTTAAAACTTTAAAGACTGACTGTTAGATATGTTTTATTCATATTTGTCTGTTGCTTTTAAATTACTCCATACAGTAGATATTTGCTTTAATGAGTAACTACATGAGGAATACTCTGTGGCAACTTTTGGCAACAAATGTTTTTGTCTTCTTCTGGCTAAAACCTGATGAAAATGCATCAGTATGTGAATTCTCAGGAACAATGACACAGCAATCTAAGCCCATAGTAGAGTAATAAACTTTATGACACCATCGATCTCCCTGCCAGACACTCCCTGGTAGGACAGCTTAAAACTGTGCTTGTTCCCACCGGTGTCGGCTGCAGCAGACTGACCTGAGCGGTGAATCCTCCTCTCTATGATGAAGTTGCAGGTAAGTGCTGCAAATATTTCAAGGACTAAAAACATGAAAATCCCTTTCATTATATTTTATGTTGACCAACTCTTTATTTTCATACTGTAAACATAACCTGCACTTACTTTGCTTTAATACATGTTTTTCTACAATATTTACATTGATCTTTGAGCATTAATAAAATGGTTGTGATTTCATGGCAGCTCAACAGCCTAAACATGTTGTACATACTATAAGATCCAATAAGAAAACAAGATGTTGACAACAGGTTAGTGATGCTGCTGTTGTAACTATATCAGTAATAGTACTAGTGCCTAATTATTAAAACATGTTATTTTGCGGCTTAATCAATACAAATGTCTAATGAATTCATCCCACTTGATAAATAAGATATGTCATCACTAATCTATTTCTGCTGTTATAAAGTATTGCTATAGTTACACATTAACAGGAGCTCCCTGTGAGCACTTGCCACCTGTTTCTATATCCCTGACCTCTTAACCTGCATAATATATACTCCATCATTTATTTCTTCACACCCATTAGACATTATTTATGGCTCTGGTGGTTTTTGCCGCCTCAGTTTGCTGTGGCTCCCACTTTCACCTGCCCGTCGACTGTGATGATATTTATCGCCATGACAACTTGAGCTCCAATGGGGTGTACACAATCTACCCAGGAGGTCCCGCCACACCCCTGCAGGTCTACTGTGACATGGACACTGACGGAGGGAGATGGACCGTTTGTTCACATTTTTTATTATCATATCTGTCTGTCAATCTGTCAATAGCATATTTTAATAACAAATCAATTATTTGTGGGGTTGTTTTCATGATGCAGAATGAATTTATGAACAATCAGATGCTGCCTGTCTTTAATTTTTCCATCAGGTTTGCAGGATGTGAAAAATCCAAACATCTAACATGTCTGAATTATGAGCATACCAGCACTTCTAAAGCTCACAAACAGCGTTATTACATTTCTTTTGTTGTTGTTTTTTTTAGCAATTTTGCTTTTATACTAAGCTAAGCCAATCAACTCCCGGCTCATGTGAAGCTTCATGTTCTGCAAACTTGACACAGTCCAACATCTCCAGTTTTCTTTTACAGTGTTTGGTGTCCTGTCCTACATAATTTATTGTAGATGTAACCTGGTTATGATCATCAAAGTACAGCTTGGATAAATCTTGTTAAAAATGACTGGAAAGTTGGTAGCATTTACAAAGTAATCCAAGATCTTGTGAAATGAATGCCTAGCGTTGCCTGTTGGTGAACTTTGAATCCCTCTCTCTGTGCTCCTCCCCCTTCCTGTCAGGTATTTCAGAGGAGGATCGATGGGACTGAAAACTTCTACAGGCCCTGGAAGCACTATAAGTCTGGGTTTGGGAACGTGGCTGGAGAGTATTGGCTGGGTGAGTTCAAGAGAGAAAAATACAGTAAAAACCTAGCGGCTTTGCGGTTATTCAGGTTATTTTGTAAAGGTGAGATGAAATTATGGCGCCTATGATTTCAAACCATCAAATGTGATTCTGATCAGGAAATCATGTCAAGAGGAAATAAGGTTCCTCATGTCAAAACGACCTGAGGCCTTGGTGCAGGATGTGAAATGAAACAGAGCTGTGTGTCATTTTAGGCCTGGAAAACATCTTCCTGCTGACGATGAGGAAGAGGAATGAGTTACGGGTGGACATGGAGGACTGGGAGGGAGCGCAGGCCTCTGCTCAGTACTCCTCCTTCTCAGTCGACTCTGAAAACTTTGGCTATCAGCTTCACCTGGGCAGCTTCACAGGAGGAGCAGCAGGTGACTGTCACTGTGGGGACTTCATTTGAGAAGCTGGACTTCAAGATAAAGGGAGAATCGTGTCTAATTAATATTGGTTATTTAATTAGTTTTTTAATAAACACTGTATTTGTATAGGGGTTTGTAACTCCACAGTGAACATGGGGAATATTCAAAAAGGTCTTTTTGCTCAGTTAAGTCTTGTCATACTATTCCAAAGTATACTGTGGACTACCAGGAGAGAAAGCTATAATGAGAGCACATATTGATCCCTTTCACTGGGAAAAAAAAGTGTTTTCACAAATAATTGGTTCATTTTTTAAACAATATGCCAGTTTAGCCCATTTACTTGGAGAAACCTTGTTTATCGTGAGGATTTGTAAAGTCCGGGAAGACAGCAGAGTATTCAGCCAGTATACGACTGTAGAAAAATTATTCGTGTAGTGGGAAAATTTATCACAAACAACAAACATTTAGAAATGGTTAAAATGGAGCAGATGGTTGAAAATAAACCCTTGATACAACTTTAAGACTGGTGAATGAATATGCTTTAGAAAAGCTTTAACCTATATTGTACAATAAACTTTCACAAGGGAAATCTTCAATTAAAAAAAAAATCAATACACCTGCTCTCCCATAAAAGTCAAACAATCTGCTCTTTTAAAATATGTAATCCTCCCAAAATGCTCAGATTTACCAGTAATTTGACTTCCTTCCTTCTCAGAGCTCGCTCTGCTTTTATAAGACTGAAGTGATAGATACTCCTAATATTAAAGTTTATACTCAGTTACCAATACATAAAAAGAAACTAAGAGTCCATGAGTAGCATCATTTTGTTGTCGTTGTTCTTGTGGTAACACAACAGTAGCTTTGGGTGAACATCAAGCTTTTCTTAGTTTCAGCTCAGCTTATTTGTCCTTGTCTGTGTTTCTAGGAGACAGTTTGACACCAGGTCAAAATTCCATGAAGTTCACCACCTACGACAAAGACCAGGATCCGTGGGATAAAAACTGCGCTCAGCATTTTCTTGGTGGATTCTGGTACAACGCCTGCCACCAGGCGAACCCCAATGGCATGTACGCACCTCATCAGGCCATTGCATTTGAAAATGTCCACGTCATTTGGCAAACATGGAAGGGCTGGAACTACTCCCTCAAGACTATTGCCATGAAGATCAGATCAGCTGCTAAGTGCTCCTGCACACATTAACCTGATTAACTGTAGATTAACTAGATTATGTTAATACTTCACCCTCCATTACCTGAGAAGAGTTGGGAAGTGGAGGAAATTCATCCCCAGCAGCTGTGCTGTTCTCGCAGAATTTCAGTACCAACAATATGTGTGGCAATAAACACAGTTTCAATTTTGTTTTTCTGAATTATGAATTATTTTAAAAGCACAAATCACTGGGAACATTTTAGGACATCATGCTCTTCTCATTCATGTCACATAATCTTAATATTGTTCTTTATTCAGCCTCCTCTTCGTAGATATAACAAGGACTGTGTATTAACTGATGGAGCGACAGTGAAGTAAGCTACTGGTTTGTGGACTAGCATATTGAAGGCTTGAGTTTGGCATTTAGTCACCACCACCTATTTTTGGGGCCAGCAGTGACCATATTTGGACAAAGTGGAGGAGCTTAGAGGAACAAGGTGAATCTGACTGCAGTTAGCCTCACACGTCACTCAAAGTGGCCACACAATGGATTGTGCATAACTTTAAGTTTTAAAACAAATCAAACACTTGTCATGAACAGGGAAATCAACCAGAGCCACCAAAAGCATTTTTGTACTGGGCTGTGAACATGTTTAAGTAAATTGAAAACTTGGGCATTTTAACATGGGGCTCTATGAGGACTGACTGTATGATGGAGTACAGACTGTGTGTTGAGAGGGCGGAGCTAGCGCCATGTTGGTTGATCAGAGCCCGAAGTGACCATATTTGGATATGAAGGGAGGAGGTGGGTCTCACCCTTGAATGTAATGACTCTACCCAATGTGCATGAGAACTTGAGTTTATGTATAGTCTCATTGGAGAGCAGACCTGTCAGTCAACTGAGGCCAGCCCTAAATCTTCTTCCTTTCTGAATCCCAATATCGACCTAATTGATTTATTTATTTACTCACATGCTCACCAAATCACTATGAGAAGAATTATCTTTAGATAACGACATCAGCACGACTTGTGGGGAAAAAAGTATTGACTGAATACTTCATGACTGAAAATTACCATTTGTGAATTGAAGTCAATTTGAGCCAGAGTTGTTTTTGGAGCCAGCATCTAGTGGCCGTCTGGGGTATTACACCTTTTTGCACTTCTGCATTGGCCTCATTTTTGAGACCTGGTTGCTTCATCCATTTCTATTAACAGTGATTGTTTTGAAGCCAGTGGCCAGTAGAGGAACTGCGGGATTTGTGCACACCCACATTGGCTATATTATTATATACTGGTTGGTTGCTAGTCACGACAATGCAACAACATATCACTTTTTAGCATGCTTGAGGTTCACAATCTTGATCATCTCTGTTTAGCATATTAGCATGCTAACACTTCCTAATCAGCTCAAAACACAAAGCAGCTGTAGTTGATAGTTCTGGTTGAAAAATGTTGCTGCAGCTTAACCAGCTCAACCAGCTTAATATTGCTTTTGGTCCTGGATGAATGGTCAGTAGGATTCAACACTTGGGACTCATCCAAATTGTTCACCAATCCACCGTGTAGATGTTGAGATGTTTCACATGATTAGTAACAACCTTGACTTTCCTGCAGACATGGATGGTGTAATCCAAACAGTTACATGTGACACACCTCCAACTGGTTAGAGATTCATCAATGTAGGTGGTTAAATGTTGAAGGTTCAATCATTCGTCAGGTGTTCAGAATAATGAAAGACAAGTTGCACGTTCACCAGACACATGGGGTCACTCTTGTGCTGCAGAAGCTCATTAGGCTTTAGATTTATGGTCTGAACTGGATGTTGAATGGTTTGGATTGGGGGGGTCTGCATCACCTGTGGAGAGGTATGGTCCCAACATGTAGGTTGACGTCATTTCACACATTCAAAGAGAAGCGGTGAAGTGGTAGTGGGTGCATTTATTTATTTTTTATTTTATTTTAAATCAGTCACATGCAGCATAATTTTGTTTTTAAATTATAGTGGAATATATTGATGTGTCTTTACAATATTTCACATTTTCATATGTAATAATGAGTGTGTTTGTGCAACAACAAAACTGCAACTTTTTTTTTCCATAAATCATCTGGGTTTTAGGAAGCCCTTTAAAATTGTGACACTTATTTCTTTTAAGGTGCATCATCACAATAAAAGAAAAATGTAAACACAGTCAGTGAGGGAAGGAAAACCACAGATACAACAATGTAGAAATACCATGAAAAGGAAAATTTTACTTCAGTGAAAGTATAGATCTATTATCAGCAAGCTAATACTTTTGTGTTATTTCTCAACATTTTTTTGACCTCCAGACAACACAAGCAAAGTTTAGCACAAGTACCTCCAAATGATACAGTACAGTACTTTCTAGCACTGCAAATTGATATGTACTTGATACTCTAAAAAAAGCTTCACCCCTACGGTAACACACAGTATTACAACACAGACAGAGAGTATTCTGCTGTATAATGCTGAATGTGTGTACTTACATTTTCCTTCATCATTTGTACATCAGGACTTTGTTGTAATGAAGTGTTTCTACTTTGATGCGGTGACCTGAATTTGACCCAACTGCTGGAAACATACATACATGTCTATTTTATTTTATTTAGCCACCAAAACACACGTGCAGCTTATAAAATATACGTTTTTTTCCTTGTTATAAATTAAACCCTCCAGTGACAATAAGTAAACAGCTTCATTTACTGTGGAGGAAATCACCAGCTGCTGCTTCAACTCAAAACGACTGTTTCACATTAAATCTTCGTTAAATAATGTGATATATAATATATATAATAGTTTAACAGTCACAAGGAACATTTTACTGTATTAGGTGCTTTTAGTTTAAGTATCTTAAATACATTTTCTTGATTTAAGTAACATTTTCCGTCCAGTGTTGTAAATAATCCTAATACTTCCTCCACCGCTGCTTTGATGTTGTAATAAAGGTAATGATTTATTTGTGTTTACATCAGGAGCCATGTAGAAAATGAAGAGAAGTGGTGTTTTACTGTCTGACAATGTATGTGTTTATCCAAAGGATCCGGTCTGTGCAGGAGCGTTTATGATGGAAATAACCTCCAGCTGCTTCTTTAAGATAAAACAAACAGAGACGCCGCTGGTTGGTGTTCAGACGTGTGTGTGTGTGTGTGTGTGTGTCTGTCTCTCTTTAGGACCCAAAGTTGTTTCAGGAAAAAGCGCCTGAACATTTTTTCTCTCTCTGGCTGAAGAACCAGGACAGCCGTGTCCGTGCCAAG
>OOFC01051892.1:11164-24636 GCA_900323345.1 Pseudochromis fuscus
CTGGGTACTGTAGGGGTGCGGTATGCCTTGTCAGCTATGCCAGCTAGCATGGGGCCAGCCCCCCTGAGCTGCCCAGGAGCTCTCTTAGGGTGTGTGTGTGTGATGTGTGTGTGTGTGTGTGTGTGTGTGTGTGTGTGTGTGTGTCTGTCTCTCTTTAGGACCCAAAGTTGTTTCAGGAAAAAGCGCCTGAACATTTTTTCTCTCTCTGGCTGAAGAACCAGGACAGCCGTGTCCGTGCCAAGGAGAAGGCGTAGACTTCCTCCAAACATTTCCTCCGCCATCTCCGCTTTCGAGTCTCAAAGTTTTGTGGAATCTTTGTTCCGAGAGGAGTTTTCTCTTTCTTCCTCTCTCCACCTGGTCGCTTGTTTCTCTGCTTTAAACCAACAGAGAGGATTCCTCCTTTTCCTCACACATCTGAACTTTTGCAGACATGGACTGGGGAACGGATCTGTGGGTAAGTTGACAGCTGACACAGGAGAAGCGCAGCGCTCCGGGAGAAATGTTCTCAGAGAAATACCTCCGACATCCCTCAGGAGCGCTCTGTCCTGCCATTGTTTTCTTCGACACGTTATGTGCTGTTGTTTTTCCACGGTAGGCCAGGGTTAAGTAAGACAACAACAGCAGGAGTGTATCAGCAGAGCCTCCAGCCAGAGGATTTCGCAACTCCAGCTGCATACCTTATCATAGCAGAGGGGAGAAAAAAGGAGGTTTATAACTATTCTGGTCACAGCAGGGCTGTGCCCTCTTATCTACACACTGTGGACCAAAGGTGTACTCTGCCAGCTTTTCTCTTTCACTTCTGTTCCTTCATGCATGCTCAAACCTGAGGTTTGCTTTGTGACAACACGT
This sequence comes from Pseudochromis fuscus, assembly GCA_900323345.1. Classification (NCBI taxonomy): domain Eukaryota; kingdom Metazoa; phylum Chordata; class Actinopteri; family Pseudochromidae; genus Pseudochromis; species Pseudochromis fuscus. Next base: position 12,014 of record OOFC01051892.1, read on the forward strand.
CTCAGGAAGTGTTGAGGTTTCTGCCTGGTTGCAGATGAATCCTGATTTGTGGAGGTATCTGGTCAGTGTCTCAGCTGGGAATCAGTTCCAGCCGTCAGGTCAGACAACAGCCTCCTCATCACTCACAGCATGCCAGCACCAGTGACCTCTGTGGGGCTGAAGAGCAGTACAGGAACTGAAGCAGCCTCAGATCCACAGCTACAACTATCACTAAAGTTCACCCACACTTTTTCTTTGGCTTTAAAAATGTTTGAAACTTTCTTCACAGATTGTAAACCCAAAGATTATTTGCTCAGATTGCCTGTTTTGTCCTACCAGCTGTCCAAAACTCAAAGATACAGTCTGTCTGTGACACACAAATGCAGGAAATCCTCCTGTTGGAGGAGCTGAAACTACTTTGCTTCATAAACGACAAACCAACCATTATAATAGTCCCTGCTTGATTTTCTGTTGGTTGACTAATCATTAAGAAACCAGTCATTTCAGCTGTATGCTGATCTGAGTCAGACAAATGTGGATGAAAGGATAAATGTTCCAGTTTGTGTTTTAAGTCAGACATTATGTCCTGACTCAGGTTGTTTATTCTCGTCGCTGCTGATGAAGAGTGAAGAGAAATTATTTCCCCCCAAATCCTTCTGTGATTGTGGTCAGAGTTTGAATACACGCCTCTGAGATTTTTTTCCCAGCTGAACCCAGCCTGGGTGAGGCTGATGGGTTGTGTGTAGTGCTGCGTATGTTGATTCAGAGCTGACATTCAAAATCCTTCAACTGCTGCTTGGGTTGGGTTTGATGGCGTCTGATAAAGTTGATGCGTGACGCTTTACTGTTGGAAAACCAACACAAGGTTGAGCAAAACCTGGGATTTCTAATCAATTAATCATTAAATGAATTAGCATTGAGGCCTACAACAAAAAATCCTTCTTTTCAGTTAATAAATTATTTGGTGTTTAAAATGAATGAAAATATTTTTAAGAAGGCAAATCACACATTCCCACTTGTTGTTTTGAAGTGTTGTTTTGTTGAGTGACATGTTTACTTGAGAAATGACAATTAATTATCACAGAGTTGCTTAATTTTTAGCTGATGTAGAATTTATTCATCATTTAATCATCTCACCTTCACAAGCAGCAATTTGACTGATCAAATATTTTTTCCATCAACTAGTATTTAGCTCCAGCTCAAACACTGGATCTGTCTCTGCCGAGTATTAATATTAGTAAGCTGAATATTTCTGTGTGTAGGACCAACAATTTTGGTCAATGTAGCTCCAACAAAATGTTTCTGGGTAGGACTGAAAGTTCATGTTATCTCTTATATCTCGTATTACCAGTATAATAACTCTTCATATCATACAGTTCCTCAGGCTTTAAACAATGCTTTGCTGCACAGCTCAACTTTGTAATAACTGATCCACCAGTCGGTTAAAACCACCACCAGCTGTTATTAAATATGATGTAATCCAGGAGCTGTCATAAAAATCCAAACACACCCAGCCCAAGTGGAGGATTTCATCACACTTTACTGTTTTTTAGGAAAAAAACAACAAAACAAAAAAACATACTGTTTCTTGTTTTAACACAAAAACCCAGAGTGAGCAGGTCTGTCCGACCGCAGAGCAGATACTCCAGGCGATAGGTGAAATCAGAACTTTGTGAATCCATTGTTAAGTTTCTGTATTTCTATAGTTCGACTTCTAGTTTCAAACTAAATCTACTAAATCTGCTTGCTCCATTGAGGGTGGGACCTTCCTGCTGTCACCTCACAGCAGGAAGGTTCTGGGTTCGAATCTCGGCTCTGACCTTTCTGTGTGGAGTTTGGATGTTCTCCGTGTGCATGTGTGGGTTTACTCTGGGCACCCACAGTCCAAAGACATGCTTGTTAGATGACTATAGGTGTGAGAGTGCATGGTTGTTCATCTCTATGTGTTAGACTGGTGACCTGTCCAGGGTGGACCCCGCCTCTCACCAACTGCCACCTGGGTTTGGCTGCAGCCCTCGAGTGACCCAGTCGGATAATTGGATATAGAAAACGGATGGATGGATGGATGGATGGAAGTTTCTCCAATGAAACATAAATACTTCACCTAGAAACCACTACAGAACATCCATAAACCTCCATCAAGGCATAATCCAGCTGTACTGATGCTACAAACTGAACACTGTTGCCCTCTTGTGGTGAAACAGCAGCACGATCTTGTTAAAACATTCCCATGTTATAAGCAGTAGGATGTTTTCAAGTTGTTTTTCAGACTGGATCCCTTTCTCTGATCTCAAAATGTAATCATTTGTTCCTTGGATAAAACCATATTCTCAAAAAAATTCCCTCAAAAAATCATAAAGATATCATCAGTATTTTTTTCCGTAATGTAGCTACAGGATGTATAAATCGAGAGGTCACACAGGCACAAACTGCAACAAAACTTACTTTAGTTTGGCAAACAGTATGTTCACATTAGCTGCCAGTCATTTGTAAATGTGAATATGACTGGTTTTATTTTGGTCTGCGTATGTGGAGATAACCGTGTTTCAGATTTAATGTACAATCCAGAATAAATATAAAATACACAGAGGTTATAAACTTAGCTGTTATTAAGCTGTGTGGAGTAATTAGCAGATGTTGAATTTAAAGGTGCACAATGAAATGTTTGTAGAAAGAAATTTAATTTACATTACTCATAAACAGCAGTGTATCAAGTGTCAAGTCAGAACATATTATATGTATATAACCTCTTTACTCTTCAGTCTAAACAGATCACGTCTCAGCAAGTCAACACTTTTCAGTTGGCTACAAAGCCCCGCCAAATTAGTGGGTGTTTAATAACAGTTATTTCATTTACATTTGAATGAAGCAAACGCATAAAGGTCTTGTGAACTGGTCTGTTTCTTTCTAGTGCAGCGTGACAGTAGTTTCACTTGGTTAGTTAAAGCTGGAGTCTGAGGCTTTTACATATAAATGAACGTCAGTTACATTTAAGCCAAACAAGTTCACACAATGCAGATTAAGTTCACCCGTGCTAAACAAAGCTGTTTGTGTTATGTAGTATACTGCAGTGCTGATGTGCTTCATGTCAACCAGCAGTCAGAGCTAAGAGTCTCCTGCTGAGAAGGAGTCGCCTCCAGCAGCTGGGAGATGATGCAACACATGGCAGAAAAACCTCCGGAGCGTCCCAGAAAATGTCCTAATGCTCCGGATAGAAAAGAAAGTCACTGGACAAACATAGATATGTTATTTTCACACGTCAACAGTGCCTGTAAAGAAGATGTCAATATTATACTGATCAGTGTGTTTCCCAGGAAATATGCAGGTAGAGTAGGTTCTCCAAAATGTGAGTGAGTACTCATTATTTAAAGTCCCGATCCACCCACAAATGTGTTGTGATTATCTCTACTTCGCTTGGATGTTTGGTTATCCACCTAATCTCAGCACTCAGCTGGAAAAAGCAGCCGGCAGGTTAAATTAGATCAGATTAAATAGTTAGCAAATTGACACATTTAATTTAGCACATTTTGACAGCTCGTATCGAGAGCGTTGGACCAGAATGGATAATCAAACATTGGGGCTGATGTTGCTCTAATACGTTTTCTCTTCATTGATCAGCCTGTCCTGTGCTGATGAAGTGGTGGGTAATTTAGAATTAAATCAACTACCTTATTGCTTCCTTCGCTGCTGTCGCCTTTCTTCTCAGTGGTGATGTTTACATTTATAACAATGCCTGTCACGGAGGAAACCGCTGGCTGTTTGTCATACCTACAACACATACAAGATGCTTTATTGCTGTAGTAGGTGTACAACAACATTTTTTTTTTTTTGTTGGCTGACAGACCAGAAGAAATAAAAAGGTGAACAGGAAAAACATTTAGGACAAAAAGGAAGAGTGTGCAAGCCAGTCCTGGTCCAGTATAAAACTTGTGGACTTTTTAGTGGGGGATGACGACACAAATGGCGCAAAGCATTTTGTATGTTTTAAAATTTGTGTGAAGAAGGTCTTTAAACCTGATTGGTAGAACTCATTGTAGTAAATTACCACTTTGTCAAGTTACTAATAGTTACTGAGAAACTGATTTACAAGTAGCTGGAGCCGTCAGTCTCTTTGTTTGTCGGCTTACATAATGATGGAGGTGAGCTAGAGTCTGACCTCAGACCAGCTGGGACCAGGAAACACTGCTGCTGCTGCTGCTGCTGCTGCTGCGAGTGTTCGTCACAGCGAGGGGTGGGACTAGTCCGACTGGTTCCAGGGTTTGGAGAGGCCCCTGGGACCGTCAGTCACAGGGCGGAGGTTCACACTGAGCTAATGATTGTCTCATTCCTGAACTGTCTCTGTCTCGCTATCAGTATTTCTTCTTCTCACACAAACATGCACATGTATCACAGTACAGTAAAAAATGCACACAGGGATCCACCTCTTTATAAGATTCTTCACAAATCTCACTTTGTTTCTTTCTGGTTTTCCCCCCATGACTTTCCTTCGTGGCACAGATCATCTGTTTCGCTCTGTCCTCCTCTTATGTTTTCTGATCCTGTTCCTTCCTCCTCCCAGCTCTCTCATAACCAGGACATCAGGCTAACTGTGTTACTGTATGATCTCCATTTAGCTTCCCACTCCTCTGAGGACTCAGTATCTGTGTCTCTGGCTTCAGAAGACCCTACAGCTACACACACACACACACACACACACACTTAGAAAGACACACCAACAACCTAAAGGCAGAGACTTTCTTTGTATTTCACAAGAAACACAACAGGGAACCACCCTAAGGCTTTGTGTGTGTCCATGGGCTCAAATTGTTTAGTTTTGTGGACACATTTGTCTTCAGAGAGCGCTGTACTGTATGTCATTACACTGTGTAGATAAAAGCCAGTGGGGACAGAGAGGACGAATGTTACCTGTCTAACAGGTTTGTGTGTGTGTGTGTGTGTGTGTCTAAGGCATGGATGTGTGTAAAGCGAGAGAATGTTGAAAGGACAGTATTAGTGTTACTCTCGACTCCACCTTTGTCTGTGTTGTGAGCGTTGAGTTATAAATAGGCTTCCTTATTTTATTAGCAGATCGACAGCCTGATTAAACTTGGTGCAAATGACAATTTAATTAAACTTAATTGATTAGCCTATAGATGGTTAATTAACCAGCAACTGATTTATTAATGGATCAATTTGTATTGTGGTTAATTATTTTTTAAGCAGATACTTCAGGTTTCCACCACATGGATATTTTTTGTATTTTCTTTTTCTTTTCTGACAGTTAAGTAAATATTTTGAAAGTTTTGAGACATTTTAATTGTTGGCTGTGAGATATTGTTAAGACCAAGCAATAAATGGATTGAAAAGAAAAGATTAATAGTTGAGTTGATAATAAGAACATTTATTAATTGCAGCAATTACATCTTGAGCTGCTGAATTGATTTGCATCTGCATTAATGATGAACTTATTTCTTATAGTCACTTTTCAAGCAGAAAAGGATTTTTCCCCATGTGATTGTAAACTAAGATTAGTTGGTTGTTGGACTGGTTGTATTGACATCTGCTTGGGTTTCAGTAAACTCTCCTGGGCTTTTAATAGTATTTCCTGACATTTTTTAGAGCTGACTCGTCAAGAAAATATTCAATAATGAAAACAGTCATCTGATGCAGCCCTACAGCACAGCTCAGTGTCACCTTCTTTACTACTGCAGGCTGCTGTGGCCTCTTTATTCTCTGACACTCACATCGCCGTGTAGGAAAGTCAGATAAGGTGAAAGGAGAGACCTAATATTTGAGTAGCTTTATTGATAAAGGATTAGTAAAAACAAACTGTTCATACCATAAACTTGGACTATATACCAGAACTTGTAGGCATTCAGAGAGCCAAACCTCAGCACATCCATGTACATGTAACTGTTGTTGATCCACTGTGTCCACAATGAAATCTGATCCTCAGAATTCATGAAGGTCTGAATTTCTGAAGTTCAGTCACCCATTATAATACAGAGGGATTTTCGGGGTTTGGGTATCGGTCCTTGAGTAATACCCTATAGAGTTCAGGATCGTGATGTCACATCGCAAAGCATTTTGGGATTTATGGACCACTCACCAGTGGCCCCATTCGTTCCTGTAGATTTCTACACTGTTTAGTGTGCAAACTTTCACTCATTTCATTATATTTTATCAACAATGGGACACAGGTGTTGCATAGTGAGATGTGACAGTGAGTCTCATCACTGGTCTGGGAGAAGTTTACCAGTTAATTAGGTTTTTAGCCCAATGTTCAGGTCAGGGCTGAAACACCTGTCCATCCCTCTGTTTTGGTTGTGTAACAGCCATACAGGCAATTGTGATGTTGTCATGTCTGGGGCTGTGGTAGGCAACATTAATCTATTATATAAATATGTAAAAAAAAAAAAAACAATGTTTGCGCACAGACCAATGCTTCCCTTGCGTTGTCACAGATTTGTAATTTTCAGAAACAGCTACAGGCTTGGATGCATCAGCTGTTTGCTGAGTATTCACTAAATGCACAAAGAAAACAAAGAAAACTACAGCAATCGTTCGCATTTAGGCATCTGTTCCACCTATTTAAATGATGCCCCACATGTTTCATTTGTGTCCTGTAAAATGTGTAATAATAATAATATTATGTGTGTCAAATATACATTTTTGACTCCTGACACTATTCGGCTGTTTACCACTGTAGACGTTGTGTTTTCTGTGACGTTGCTAGCAGATGCACAAACTAACGTAATGTTTAATCAAAAATCTCCTAATTTTAAAGCACAAAATAAAGTTATAGAGGCCCTATTCTGCTTTTCCATATTTGCTGTCTACACATAGTCTTATAATGTTAGATGTTCATACTGCACATGGCCGACGTTTCAAACCTTGAGGTAAAGCGATGTTCAAGTAATAAAGCTTGAATCAGCCCGTTTTAAACAGAAGATGAAATGATGGACTGTGTAAATGGTCGTCATAAACTAAATATGAACTTTTTAAAATTGCAATTTGTGCATCCTGCTCTAGAGGAGAACAAGATTATAAATATAAAGCTGAGAATGAGCATAAATTAGTCTTTAAATTAAGCCAATATATTCAACAGGCAGTACATGTCTTGAGTATAGTTTCAAATATTACCGTATTTTCCAGACTATAAGCCGCTAGTTTTTTCCGATGCTTTGAACTTAAACACCGGTGTGGCTCATGTATTGGCGGCACGAAGCTCGTTAGCTTTTTACAAGCTAGCAAGCTCCGTGCCGCCGATACATTTAGCGTCGTCATATCAGACCCGGTCAGAGTGGACCACATGAAACTGTTCGAATAAATTCAATAGCGGCATATAGACAGGTGCACTCAATAGTCCGGAAAATACGGTACTTAGTTTCATTGATTAACATATCTTTTATATAAAGTGTAAAAATGCTTGTTTACACTATCCCAGAAATCTGAGGTGGTGTCTTTAAATTGAAAACAGCAAACAGTCAAAATTTGCATTAAAAATTACTCAGAGGATTAAGTGATTATCATAACACATGATAATTATTCTGTTGTATTTGGACTGTGTATAAGAAGTCCCACATTAATGTAGCTGCTTTTACCTTGTTGTCATATCCAATCAAGTGCTGCAGTAAAAACATTGGAAAGTGTCAGTTGTGTGTTTCCCATCAGACGTCTGTGTGCGTATGAGTGTAAACAAGTGTTGCTGTCCCTCTCTTAGGACCAGTGTGATGGCATCGACAAGCACACGCAGTCCGGCCTCGACCTGGTGGAGCGTTACATAAAGTTCGTGAAGGAGCGGACGGAGATAGAGCAAAGCTACGCCAAACAGCTCAGGTGTGCTCACTCATATTTACATCCACTTGAATGTATTGGTGCATTAATGGTTATGCATAATAGTCATACACTTTTTTTTCTTCTTCTCACTGTCTGACAGGAGTTTAACAAAGAAATATGCCAAACGAGGAAGCAAGGAAGAGCAGGACTGCAAGTGAGAGCACACTAAAATGTCCACTTTCCATTATACCATTTCATTTCTCCCTCACTTCACTTATTTAGGATTCATTAAAAAAAAATTACAATTGACCATTTGCAAATCCCATTAGTTACTGCTGCTGTAAGTCTGACAAGCTTTTTATTCTCACACATTATATATGCAGTTAAAATGGGGATGGTGACAAATTTAATGTGCCACTCAAAATTCAAAGTAATTTGGACCCGGCAGATCATTGGAGGCTTCTCATTTATTTCTGATGATTGTGAATTTTGTCTGCTAAAATGACTTGACTGTTACTACCAGGGTTTATCAGCTGTATCCTGCATGCATAAGCTGAACTTAAAACTAACACCCCACTGACCCTTTTTAAAAATAGTCCTTATAAAGTCCACATGAAGGCTACATGCTGCAAGCTAAAGCTGCATATCCAGGGAAAACATCAGCATCCTCAACAGCTAATGATCTCTATATAAGATGTAGATATAATGAAGCAGCATTGTTGGTGTATTACAGAGTAGAGTTGTTTACTATAGTACAGCATTGTAATTAAGAGGTTTGTCCTGATAATCACTGGATGGTTTCAATGCTTTGTGCCAGAAATTAGACAAACGTACTTGGTTAGATTTATTTGCCTTATTATAAAACATTAAGCTTCAACAGAAAAAAGTCACAATAGCATCAAAATTATTGTAAATGTTTGAATACTTAACCACTGGTAATGCAGTTTAATAACTAGAAAGCACTCAGAGACTTCAAACCTCTGTCAAGGCATAATCCAGCTGTTATAGACTAAACACTGAAATAACAAGACTGTCTCATTGAAACAATCACCTGTTACAACACAGATAGATAGATAGATAGATAGATAGATAGATAGATAGATAGATAGATAGATAGATTATGAACTACACTCAATCAATAAAAACACCCTCACACATCAAAAACCACAGTACAATAAATAGCATCAAGTAAAACACATAAAATAACTAAAAACACTAAAAATGCAGTGCAGTCTATTTTGTGTTCCTAAGAGCAGCTATTGTGGAGGGGATGAAAGATTTTTGTAAATGTTTTTCCTGGCTAGTGTTGTCTGGTAGCGTCTGCCTGATGGCAGCAGCATGAAGAAGTGGTGGAGGAGGTGGGAGGGGTCCTGAGTGATGAGGGTGGTTTTCTTCATCACTGATGGGGTATTTACACTGGTACCTACTCGCTTCTCTTTGGTTTTGACGCATTTACACTGGCAAAAAAGTACCTGGAACTTGGTACCTGGTACAACTTTTCGTACCTCCTCTCCTGCAGTTCCAAAAAAAGTACCTGGTCAGGTCGGAGCAGGTACTAAAATCTTATTGGTCGGAATCGTCACTGCGCCGTTGCGTCATCACTGCGCGGCACATAATCTGTCCCCACAAACACGCGGGCAGTTTTAAATCTTCAGCAAACCGTGCAGACGTGTTTGAAATCACACCAAGAAGAGAAATGGCATCTGTTAGAAATCTTGCCCCATGGACTCAGGACGAGGTGCAAACCTTTCTGTCATTAGTCGCCGATGAGAAAATTCAGCAGGAGCTGGACGAAAGAATCGCATAAAAGATGACGTCACGAATGACGGACAGCTACACGGAGGAGAGACTATCCTCAGCAATGTAAATGCAACCGAGGGGGGCTGATCCCGAGCGATCCGAGGTGAAGCGAAGCGAAGCAAGTAGGTACCAGTGTAAATGTGCCATGAGTGTCCATATAGTTCACACAGAGGGGTTTGGGCTGTTTGAGTGATTTTACTGGCTTATGGCTTTGATTTATTATTTGGGAGAGTTTTGTTTTGTGTTTGACAGTGAGAAAGTTGAACCAGGTTGAGATGTTACACATGAGGATGGGGTCGATGAGTCATTTTTAAACGAGGGTTAAAATGTCTTTGCTGACGTTAAAAGAGCTGAGCTTCCTGAGCAGGTGGAGACGCTGTTGTGCCTTTATGCAGACAGAGTGTGTGTGTGTGTTGGCCAAAGGACAAGCTGGTGTCAATCTCTGTCCCAAGATACTTAAAACCTCCCACTTGCTGCACAGACAGACCGTGGATCTGCAGGGGTTGGAACAGGTCTGGGCTTTTCCCTGAGGATCTGCAGCACAGCTCTTTGGTTTTTGAGATGTTGAGCTCGAGTGAGTTTTCAGCAGAGGTTCGGGTCAGGGTGTGAACCTCCTGCTGGTATTGTGTCAGGGCCTGGGGGTCGGTGATTTGTGCCACCAGGGCCATGTCGTCCGCATATTTAAAAAGCCTCAGTCCTTCCCTGCTACAGGTGATGCTGGTGGTGTAAGAAGAACAGGATCGGCGACAAGACACAGTCCTGAGGGAGCTCTGTTTTTAAAACTACTGAGTTACATTTAAAACCATTTAAGAGCACATGCTGTGGTCTGTCCATCAAAAACTCCTTTATCCATAAAATCAGTGTGGGAGGTCAGAGAGGTGGTATAGCAGGGTTGTTGAAGCCAATAATGTAATAACAGCCAATAACATAATAAATTTGCCCTTTTTTGAAATGTAATAGGCCAATAACGTAATGAGTGGCCAATAACATAATGAAAGTCCTGAACTGATAACATAATAATTTTTGGCCTGGCTGCTTATTACGAGATTGGCCTGGTAAAATTTAAAAAAAAAATTGCAAATGTAATAACTGAGCCAATAACGTAATAAATCATTACGTTATTGGCCAACAGTTATTACGTTATCGGTTCAGGACTTTTAATATGTTATTGGCTAGTTATTACGTTATTGGCCGATTACATTTCGAAAAGGGCAAAGTTATTACGTTATCGGCTGTTATTACATTACTGGCTTCAACGAGTATATTGTTATTTACAGTGTTAAAAGCTGATGAAAAGTCGTATTTTTTGGATTTCTTTTGGACAAGATCCCACATTCTGATTTCACCTAAATATAGTCATTTGTATCATTTGTTCATTGGATTATACCCTAAAGAAGAAGTTTTCCTCTGGTAAGTTGCCAGACATTTAACATAGTGTAGCTGGAAGGCTTTTGAAAAGGCTTAAAAAAGACACCACCCTCAAAACCCAAAGCTTTACAGACCTACAGGCATGTTGTGCCTTTCTACTCAATGATTGGGAAAATTGCTTGTTTGTTTAACAGTCCGTTTAATCTCGCAGCTACCAACTTGTCCCTTCCTCCTCCCTCCTGTTGCAGATTCAGCAATCACGCATCATTTCAGGAGATCCTGAACGAGCTGAACGATTACGCCGGGCAACGTGAGCTCATCGCCGAAAACATGATGACCGGCATCTGTGTGGAGCTCACCAAGTACCTTCAGGACCTCAAACAAGAACGCAAATCAGTGAGTGAGGGAGGAAGGAGCAGATTGCAGACTGATGCACTGTGTGTTTTTGTGAAGCTGCAGTACGTTTACTGCAACCTCTGTCTCCCCCAGCACCTGTCGGACGCCAAGAAGGCCCAGCAGAACCTAGAGAGCAGCTTTAAACACCTAGAAAGTGTGAGTCCCAGGTTGTTGTTTACAGAGATCTTGTTTGCTTGTAATTTGAAAGAGCAATTCAATTTCCTCTTCTGGTGTCTCATTTTGGAGGGAACCATTATTTTACAAATGTATTATTTTCTACAGCAGTATCACAACAAGTTTTTGAATTAAAAAAAAAAATCATTGAAGGGAAACTCAAAATAATATTTGTTTACCGCTATTTTTGTGTTAATAATTAATCTACTAATGTTTTATATAGAAAGTATGAGTCATTAGTTAGAGCAACTTTCTACTAATCCATCAATTCTGTAATAAATACCTGTTATAAATGTTTATAGGCCTTAAAAAAAATAAATATCCCAGGATTATAACATTGCTTTAAGCCATGTGCTCTGGGGAGTTCTCCTGTAAACAAACACATTTATGTATGTTCATTTTTCTCCATCTGCCATATCCTTGTTATATACAAAACATATGCAAAGGCAAACTTCAAATCATTGAAATTATGCGTAATTAATATAAATCTTTGCTTGTGAGGAGACTCCCTCATCAAAACATTGCTCCAAGTGGTTAAAAAGTCCACTGGGTACCTTTTTTTTTTAATAAGTTATCTGTAATCATAAATGTTGCCCTGTCAATGATAAAAGGGTTTCACAATAATCCCTCAAATATTAACACATCGTTACCCAGTGGATTTTAGTCGTGAAGCCCTGCAGCAGTTTTCCAAAAGGTGTTGAACTAAACAGTGAAAATAACAAAACAAGTTTCCTGCTGGAGGATAAACACCAGGCACCAGAGATTTTTCACAGTGTGTCAGTCCACAGCTATAATTCATAAGGCTTTAGAATAGATTCATTAACCCTGAATAAGGTCATCAATTGCTTACAGAAGAAGCCTTGTTGAAAAGTAGAGCCATCATATTTTAATGCTGTGAACAGAATTATGCTTATTTTTTGAAGGTGGCACCAGAAATGTGTGAAGTATAAACAAATCTATATGCATGACTAGACTCCACTAGAGATAAGTGAGTTACTGCGAACAGACTCTTACCGTATTTTCCGCACTATAAGCTCCACCTAAAAGCCTTTAATTTTCTCAAAAACCGACAGTGCACCTTATAATCCGATGCGCCTTATAAATGGATCAATACTGGTTAATTATGGCTGCTGTAGTCAGGGGGCGTA
>OOFC01051892.1:24702-63544 GCA_900323345.1 Pseudochromis fuscus
CACTACCTGTTGTACCTTGCTGTTGGTAAAAGATAAAACTACGTCACTGACGTTACCTCGTAGAAAAAATACAACAGCTGTTCATGTAGCTTTGAACTGTGACAAATGGAGTTGGAAATACATTGTTTTGACCAAAGGCGGCGCAAATACCTGTAAGAGCTACCTGATACGTACGGTACTGTATTTTGAATGTACTAGCTTGTTTTGGAGTGAACAGAGTTGTCAGAACGTTGGTTTGTTTTCTATTATTAAAGTTTGACTGACTGATTTATCTGACTGTTTTGTTGACATCCCCTTTAGTGCAGCTTCATCTAGATGGATGATAACACAACCCCAGACACTACAGTAGTTTCTAATCTATGTGACTTATAATGCAGTGCACCTTATATATGAAAACATAAGGTGTTTTCATACATAAATGTATTAAAATAAGACATTCAGTGAAGGTGCACCTTATAATCTGATGCGCCTTATAGTGCGGAAAATACGGTAATTGTGCAATAGTTTACATCTTGTAAATGCACTTACTTTTTTTTTGTTGTGCACTTTGTGAACTTGTATGAACGCATGAGTTGTTGGCAGGATGTTGATATGTTTGTCTGGAAAAGGTTCAGTGTGTCAGTAACTCTGAGTCATGACAGATTTGTCCAAAAGGCAATAAAGCTTTCCTTGATCTTGAGTTTTGTTGTGTTTTTCAGTACCTCCAGAAGACCTCGATTCCCCACCTTCGGCAGTGTTAATACTACCAGTGCACTAGATGTTTGTTTAAGTGTGTTTCTGCCTGCAGACAAAGAAGCGCTATGCCAAGGAGTGGGCCGAGGCTGAAAAAGCCACACAACAAGCAGAGAAAACGGAGAACGACCTCAATGCTACAAGACTCGACGTCGACAAAGTAAACACACACTTGCAGTTTCACTTTTTATAATATGTTTTTTTCCTTGTTTTAAAAAGTCCTTGAATTTTTTCCTCGTCTCCCTCTCGCATCCTTGTACCCTCTCTCCTCCTTCACTGCATCTATTCCTGTATTCCCCCCATTTGCATTTTGTTTGCATCTCTTTATTTCTTCTTCTTTCTGCATCCTTTCATCTTCCCCTCCCTGCCTCTCTTTGCTTTGCTGTCTTTCACTCTGAAGGCCAAGCAGCATGCCCATGCTCGCACACACACAGCAGAGGAGTGCAGGAACGACTATGCAGCGCAGCTCCAGAAATACAACAAGGAGCAGAACTTCTTCTACTACACAGAGATACCGCAAATCTTCAATGTGAGACCACGACACTTGTAAACACACACAGTCACACTGCTGTACAGGTGGGCAGAGCTCACATACAGTACTTGCCAATGGCACAGAAACCAAACACTTCCCCCTGTGTGCATGTGGATGTTCACTGTTGACAGTTCACTGCATCTGTGTGTGCTGAACAGCAACTGCAGAACATGGATGAGCGGAGGATCCGGCGGCTGGCAGAGGGCTACTGCCAGTTTTCAGACATTGAGAAGAAGGTGCTGCCAATCATCTCCAAATGTCTCGAGGGGATCTCAACAGCAGGAGGGAAAATTGATGAGAAACAGGCAAGTGTGAAGTGTTCGTCACCTTTTGCCTGTCTGCCATTTCTGTTTAGTGTCATATCTGAAACACGTCGGATCGAATTGTTATAAAAGCGAGAGGGATGCCGCTCCATGTTCTGGTATTTAAAGGAGTACTTTGACATTTCAGATAATACAAGTTAACTTAGCATGATGCAAAGGCAGAAAATGAGGAAGTAGCTCACCTGGAACAAAACTAACAAAATCAGCCGGTGTGTCCAGAGCAACAGTGTGTGTTTATGAGTGTGCATCAGCAACCAATTGAGACTCCAGGAAGTCACTGTATTGAGTATTGCACATGCTTCCTGGTTTTGGTTCCTTGAACCTTTGCTTGAGCAAACCTGAGTTATTTGTCTTTCCGTTAAGGAACAAGGTCTTAAAATCCAGATTAAAACCAGCACACATCAAGTTTGATTTCTACAAAACTTACATTTTTGTGTCCCGTTTCAAAGATATTACCGTATTTTCCGGACTATAAGCCATTACTTTTTTCCGATGCTTTAAACCCTGCGACTTAAACACCGGTGTGGCTCATGTATCGGCGGCATGAAGCTCGTTAGCTTTTTACAAGCTAGCAAGCTCCGTGCCGCCGATACATTTAGCCTTGTCACATCAGACCCGGTCAGAGTGGACCACATTAAACTGTTTGAATAAAATCAATAGCGGCTTATAGACAGGTGCGCTCAATAGTCCGGAAAATACGGTATGTCTTTGTTAAAGTTTGCCTTTTAGCTGTAAAATGTCCTTCTCAATACATATTAAGCAACCTATTTACAATTGTGTGTTTATCGCCCCAAAACGTTGTTACCATTCCCGTTCAAAATCCAGTCCAGCTGTGGTCAACACCTGTGGGTAATTGTGAACCCACACACCCAGATCCAACACCTCATTAAAATCGGACTGTGCTTGTTGCTCTGATGTGAATGAGTCTGTTTGCATCTCCCTGCAGGACTCAATACTGTTCATAGAGCAGCTCAAGTCTGGTTTTGAGCGACCCGGAGATGTGGAGTTTGAAGACTACACTCAGGGAATCAAACCAGCAACCTCAGATTCCAGCCTCAACCCGCCACGAGGGCGCACCAAGCTCTGGCCTTTCAGCAAGAAGCACAAGGTGAAGTGAACTTGAGTGTACTGTGCATTACAGTTGCTCTCTGAGTTTTACATGAAGAGTGCAGCACAGATACTTACTGCCTCGCCCTGCTCTGCTTCTCTTGCGAAAGCATGTGTAAACCAGAAAATCCTCTCCGTCCTGTTCTTCACACGTTTCTCAACTAATCTGGGCTTACAGGCTGTTATCATTCTAACATGATCCAGTTATTTCAAATTCATTTAACATAGTTTCTAAATGTAGCTAACAGAGCTGATAAGTTAGCATTTCCTGAAATAGTCTTTAGGAAAAAGACAGTAAATGCTTAAAAAATGGAAACACTATTCATCACTCATGCAATGAATGAGTGACAATCAAAGCGTGATGCAGTATTATTAGTTTCAACCATGTCCTTATTGTAAGTGACTGTTTGTGATTGATTATGTACAGAAACTTTGCATTTGGTTTAACACAAAAATCTTGAACTAAGAGTGACGTACAACCAGGGTGTTGAATCTGGTGAGGTTTGTACAGTATCTTTCTTGGTTCCAGAAACAAATATGTTGCTTTATTTTTTGGCATTTTATCAAATTTATTAAATGGGAAAATTAAACTTGGGAAGTAGAACAGGCAAAGATGAGCAGTAAAGTTCTGACTTTATTTACTTTCTAATTTATGTAATTTTGATCAGGCATAAGTAGTGTCATGTCAGCTTTTTCAGATCTCACCCTGACCTGAGACTTATTGTATTTCAAAATACACCTTAATGTCTTGTATCCAGCCCTCCATTGTTCATTACAGTTTGGCAGTACAGTTTCACAGCTGTTGCTGACTAACTATGGGGAGGCTTCTTCAGGTGAAAAAAAAATCCTCCAGCTGAAAAGGGGGTTAATGGGATTTGGTGTCATCAGCAAAAATAACACCAGACTTTTACATGTCCCAATACACTTCCAAGGGAAGGAGTCATACTACAGCTAACTATAAAGCTTAAACCTGTATATTTGCAGGCTTGAAAGAGAGGTTGCCCTGACAACCACTTTAGATAAATTTGAAAACAGCTTGAAAGACTTGTGCAGTTAAATCCCTATGAAGAGCAGTGCCTGGCTCGCTTCTTATCTTGCTCCTGTTGACCTTTGAAGAAGTGTGAAATGATACTCACACTGTCTCATAACAATGTTAATAAACACACACACACACACACACACACACACACACACACACACACACACAAAACCTAACACACATTCCTGTCATGTCTTACCCACCACCCTGTTGCCCTCAGGGGCCAATTCTAATTCCAGTCTGCTGCACAGACTTGCCCCAAAACACCTCCTACTCTCTCTTTAACTCTTTATTCATTATATTACAAAAAACTCTGAATCGCTTTGACCCTCTCTTCTGCTCTTTTCCTCTCACCACCAGTGCCGTTTTCTTTCTCCCTTTCTCCTCTTCTTCTACTCCCTGCTCCTCCACTTTGTTTTTGTGTGTCTCCCCTCTTCAGTTTACCCCGCCATCTTTCTCTCCCCCATCTCCTTTCCCAGCTGGCAGCCTTTCCCTTTCCCTCCCCCTCTCCAAGCTGCAGCGCTCCCCTTTCTCACTCTGTCTGAGGGAGTTTAATCAATCTGTCAAACCCAGGATTTCCAACTTAAAGATCTTACACAAACCTTGCTTGGTGAGTGACACGCCCATCGAGGCCAACTTCCATTCAGGTCTCAGCTCCGCCCCCTTTTGCTGTTGTGTTCGCATGCTTGCTCTGTAAATGTTTTCATCTACATAAGCTGTACTACCTGTTCTTTTGTTTGGAAAAAAAAAAACATTTAGCATGTGTTCCCATGTCGTGTGTTTGTTTGACACCTGTCTCACACTGAGTTTTTTCCCCTGTCTAGCCAACAATAGATGTGTCCCTGTCTAGACATCATGCTGAAAAGCAGGTGGTAACACTTATTATTACATAGAGGATAGAGCTAAAGGTGCTAACAGGATCTGGTGCTGGATTTGTTTCGAGGGGAAATACTATTTAAGGAGTAACTCCACACTAGATAACACTGCACTGACCTCTGTTGGTTAAAAAAAAAAAAAAAAAAGTCCTCGTGGCAAATTGCAGGAACAAAACTTTTTTGTTGCAAACCAAAAACCCTTTTCCCATTGAATAAAAAATGGTTATCTTTTTACTCATACTATTATGAATTATATTTGTGAAACTTCCCAACTGTTGAGAATTTGTGTCAACCAGTGACAGAAACAATAAATCACACGTCACAACAAACAAAGTAAACACAGATTATAACACTTTTTTGTTTCATGCACCAGCCGATCAATTTTGACGTGAGTGGACACCAACTTTAAATCCAGCAAAATTCATCCTGACGTTTTTGTGAGCTAACCATCTAACAGGCAGACAAACAGTCACAGTCGCTCTCTGTGCCACTGTTTCTGTTTTCTTTGCACGTCGCTAGTTACTCCCCTTTTGTGGGAGACTGTGCCTTTAAAGTCAGCACTAGTGTTCTGTAGTGCAAATTTAAAGTTGAATTTGATGCAAAAAAAACCTTATGTCACCATTGTAAGCCACTAAAATGAGTCAGTTTTGCGGCAGCACTTCACAGTTTTGAATGCAGGTATGATTAGGCCTAATGTCTGCTGACCCACTGACCGTAACTCTGCTGTTGAAAGAGCTTGAAGTCACCACTAATTGGCAGGGCGTGCAGGGTTATCCATCTATGTGCAGTTACTCTTTAATCAACCCAATCAAAGTCAGGGTTTCCCACCACACAGGATGCTACATTTTCTGTTCATTGATGTATTATAACTTCCTTTCTTAACTGAAAATAGACCCAGTCTTTATTCTGTGATGGCATACAAATATATAACATTTATGTCTCTCTGTTAGGAACAAAATCAAATTCACGAATTTTCTAAAATATAACTGTTACACTAATTGTATGTAGTATTTTATATAACAACACAACATCCAAACCAGACAATAGCTGAAGAACGTGTCACAATATATACAAAACTTAACTTAAATAGTCGCTTCACTCAATCACAGAAACACATAGACAGTAGATCAGATATGAGAACTATTAACTAACACATTCCTGTAGTAAGAAAAACAAGTGGAAACAAAGCATTTTGGCACCTGGAGTCTTTCCAGCAGTTTTGAAGGAGTTTCCCACATATGCTGAGCACTTGTTGGCTGCTTTTCCTTTACTTTTCAATCCCACTCATCCTCAGACCGTCTCCACTGGGTTCAGGTCGGGTGATGGTGGAGGTCAGCTTATCTGGTGGTTAGCACTAAAAAATTTCAAATTTTGATTGTCAGACCAAAGTTCAGATTTCCTTACCCTGTGTTTCTTGGCCCGGGCAGCTCTCTCATTCTCATTGGTCTCCCCCAGTCGGGGTTTCTTATTGCAGAAGTTTGACTGTTCTTAAAGCTGGTTAGGATATGATCAAGAATAAAGCAAACAGTGGCAACTATGTGGAAACTAAAGTATGAAACACTGTGCTGTTGCAATAATCGCACTATTACTTCCATGTATTATTTCGCCGTGTTTGATGTCCTCAATATTGTTTTATGCTGTAGAAAATAGTAAAAATAGAAAAATCTACTACTAATCTACTCTGCTCAAATGGCAATTAAAAAAATTCAACAGCAGCATCACTTTCCAGAAATCTGGAAAATAGCTGCCTCCTCCCCTCTGAATAATCCACAGAGGATGCTTTGTGAACACTTCTCCTCCTATTGAGGAAATAGTCCCTATTTGAAGCACTGATTTTCTGGCGCTACAGTCTTTTAACTTTGGATATCTCATGAGAGACATAAATCCAGGCCCTTACTTCAGCTTAGTAATTTCGAGAAAGTCAACCACCAGTCAGCCTCCACCAGAACTGCTGCTCAGAGACGCAGAGCTAAAGCTTCTCCATACTTAATTTTAAAATTGATTGCACAATATGAATTAAAATATATATAATTTGATGGGGTAAAAAAGCTTTTTTTAATCCAGGTAGCATTCAGGAAGTAAACAACTGATTATTAAACAGATCTCAGAATCCAGATTTGTGTAAATCTTCACAAAACAGCCATTTATTGTTTTCATTGGTATTATATAATATATATTTTTTAAGATTATAATGATTTCTGTAAAAATTAAATAAATAAAAAGCTCTGTAATATTATACCTTTTACTTCCACACTAAATATTAGTATGGCATCACAGGTAAAAGAGTCTTCCTTGTTGGTTGTGTCTGTGAAATATTCATGCATTAAGCACCAATCCAAACCATCCAAACCGCAGCTGAAATTGAGTATTGTCCTTCTTAATTAGATTTTTAGGGAGTATTATGGGATGTTAGACGCTTCTGGACAGTGGCTCATTCTGTAACCATCGTCTCTACTTTCATACCTTGAACAGGGTTTTATTTCCCTGACACAGAATAATTATGTGGCTTTGTGTTATGTGTCTTTGACTAACAAGCTGTATTTGCTGTACTAACCTGTGTGCGTGTGCGTGTGTGTGGAGGTGTGTGGTAAAGACAGATAGAGACATCTGGTGGTGAGCATTGATACGGTTGTTGTACACATAGTGCCCGTGAGACTTACTGTGTGCATGTGTGTGTTTGTGTAGCCGCCCGCTGCAGAAGATTTCTCTCACCTTCCTCCTGAGCAGAGGAAGAAGAGGCTGCAGGCGAAGATCGATGACATCACCAAAGATCTGCAGAAGGCGCAAGACCAAAGGTTAACCCATGACCAGCGATATTAGAGAACTAAGATTGAAGCAAGACACACTCTGGAAAAAAATAATAAGTTGAAAGTTTCACACATTTCTTTCTATGTTACTATGAATATACTCAATTGACTTGAAGCACAAATGCAAGTGTTGTGTTTCTGACTTTGTGGCACCAGTTTTGAGGAAGACTGCATGTGATGCCAGGTCTAAAAAGAAATAGTTGTAGCTGTTAGATTTTGAATGACTTGCACCAATCCTTGACTTCATCCCCATCCAGCACCTTTAAGATGAATTAGACCATCAGCTCACTCTGCCCACCATCGGTATCTGACCTCAGTAACGCTGCATGCAGTAATTCAATATGTCCTCCCGTGCTTATCAGCAGTGTTGCACAGGGGAGGAACTTCCTTAATCAGCGCACACATTTCCCTAAACAATAACACTGTCCCCCCTCTGTTTGACCTCAGCGAGGCGCTGGAGAAGATGAAGGGTGTGTATGAGCAGAACCCGCAGATGGGAGACCCCTCCAGTCTGGAGCCTCAGATCACAGAAACTGCCCAGAACATTGGCCGCCTGAGAGGGGAGCTTGCCAAATATGAGGTTAGCACACGCAAACACACACAAACGCATTAGTGCTGCACAGTATTTGGAGATTTTTTAATAACTATTGTTGTTTGTAACAGACGTGGCTGTCAGAGGCGGTGGGAGGAGAGGAATCTTCCAACACAGTCAACAATAACACTCAACATGAGTAAGGCCTGTATTTAAATAAACAGTTCAACATTGAGGAAAACACATGAGAAGACTGTGCATGTTTCACTGTATCTGGACAGTGAATATAAACTACTGCCAGCAGCTGGTTATCTTAGCTCAGCAGGTAGCAACCTGCAGGTTGACCATCAAGTGTAGCTGAGCAAGCACTAATGTCAGCATGCTAATCTCTTAGCATGTTTACTGCTGGTGGATCTCTACCATAGACTGAACATAAAAAAATGGACCCATTGGTTTGTGGACTTGCATTTAAAAGCCAGCACTCTGTGGCATTTGAACGTCACTATCTTGGGCTTTTTGGAGGCAGAAGTGACCATATTTGGGTATGAAGAGAGGATGCAGGTCTGACCGTGGAACCTGCCTGGAGTACACTGCCCAGTGTGTACTTGACTTGAGTTGTTAATGACCAGTGAAGGAGCCTCCAATCCATTTGTAAATCATTGGAGACCAGACCTGTCAATCAAACTAACCATGCCCTTAATTATTCCTCTTTCTGAAACCTAATATCTCTGTAATGATGAAGTGAATTTCAAATGGACCATTTGAATGATATGTGGAAAAAAATGTGATGACTGAGTATTTCATGACTGAAAATGAGTCAATTACAGCCAGAGTTTTTTTTGCTCTTCCCCATTAGCCTCATTTTTGAGACCCGGTGGCTACATCCATATTTCATACAGTCTATGATCTTTACAGACTCTTGAAGTTATGATATCAAAAACCTACTCACAATGTTGAGTTTTTACAGAAAAATGTTGCCTTTCAGTAGGTTTACTAAATCAGTAGATTGTTGAAATGACATGTCTTTTTACTACACTTTGTCAAAACTAAAATTAGAGGATAAAGATTTATAGCTTTTATTTCCAATTTACTGTACAGAGCCAATGAGAAAATGTATTGACCGTTGCTTTGTGGGTTTCTTTATTGTTCTTTATTCTACTAAACGTAGAGACAAGCTGAAATGCAGAAGCCTGAAGACTTTCAGTGACGTGGTGTTGTTTGTGCTTCATCTTTAGAGACAGTTTGCTGTCAAGGCAAAACGTGGCAAGCAGGTCTCAAAAATGAGGCAATTGAGGCGTAAACCTGTAATACGCCCAACAGCCACTAGATGCTGGCTCCAAAAAACTTTGACTTCAATTCAAAAATCATCATTTTCAATAATGAAATACTCGGTCAATAATTTTTTTTCCCATTATCATTCTGTCATTCTGGTATCTGATAGTTAAAGTTAATTGTTCTTATCAGTGATCAGGGGGTCCATCTGGGGAAGAAAAAAAAAAACATAATTAAATACATATTAGATTTCAAATACAGGAAGATTTCAGGTTGTGGTTAGTCAGATCCACAGGTCTGTTCTCCAATGAAAGCAATGCTGAAGTCAAGTCTCCAGTCTAGTGATTTACAGGTGGTTTGGAGGCTCATTCACCTGTGGACTCCTACACTTTGGGCAGTCATCTCGAGTTCAAGGGTCAGACCCGCCTCCTCACTCCTCCCTTCTTATCCAGATATGGTCACTTCCTGCTCCAAAAACCACTATGGCAACGTTCAAATGCCGATCTCCAGGCTTCAAACAGTCATTCTACATACAGTCTATGCCTTAGGCTGAGGCTAACCTTACCAGCTGATACTGAGATTTGACACTCTTCTCATTTCCTAAAATGTTAGTCAGTCTTTTAAAATGCAAATAAGAAGAATAAACAGAGGAAATTATATTTCGTGTTTTTGTTTTTTGGATGTGTTTATCTCCAGTGTTGTAACAGCTGACCCAGCTCAGAACATCTACACAGAGTTTGATGATGAATTTGATGATGTGGAAACTCCTATTGGCCAGTGCACGGCCCTCTACACCTTTGAAGGTACACACTGTGATTCACACTGAACTGGTTCATGAATAGGCTCCTTTTAGGCTTTTATGCATCTTACTTGTGTGTGTTTTTGTGCAGGCAACAGCGAGGGCACCATTTCCATTACGGAAGGAGAGTTGTTGAGTGTAATGGAGGAGGATAAAGGCGACGGATGGATGAGAGTCCTTAGATCCAATGGAGAGGAGGGCTATATACCTTCATCCTATGTCAAACTCACATCTTAACTTCCATCACAAAGCTCTGTGATGGAAGTTAAGAGCCAAAGGTGAATACAAAGTCATCCAAGATAATTGGAGCCGTTCTCTGCATCTTTTATCTCAGCCAGTGACGTGTGTGGTGAGATGAAAGTGAGTGATTATAAAGCTTGTTATCAAGGCTGATTGCAGTATCATACGCTCTCCGTCTCTGCTCGCTGTGGCAGGAGACGCTGTCTCTAAATGCAGACTGTCAGTCTGTATTTAAATCTTTTATAGATATCAGCTCTTTCTAAAACTAAAGAAAAGCAACTTTTGAATGTATACCTGAACTTTTTGTCACAGTGTTAAGTGACGACTCCTGTAACATACTCAGCATCATAGTAGCCTAATGCTACATTTGTTTATGGCAATACTTATATCCGCCCACTTGACTCTCCCACTGCCAATTCTAATAACCTGCTGAACTTCTTTTTGTAACACCACCTCTGTGCTCCAAACCCTTTCCTGACAAGATAATGTGACTTTTTTTATTATAGTGATGTTTTATGACTTTTAACTGGATGAAAACCACTACTCTGTAGGGAGTGCACAAGATATACTATCTCTCAGTGGACAGTGACATCAAGGGAAAAGCTGCATTTTGAAACAGTAGTCAGGCGCCCACATCAAGAGTTGAACATGTGTTTTTTGGTCCCACTTAGACAGTTCCCCTCCTGAATCTGATGTGATTCTTCAGTAGTCTGAATTTAACTAATCAAGTAGGTATCTCCCAATGCTGCAGTGTTTTTTTAAGTACAAAATATATTTTTTGTGTTATCACCCCTCCTCTGCAGGTCAGCAGAGAAACATGTGGGGAGACACAAGAAGGAATTTCATGTAATGCTGCAGTTATGGATAATATCCACTTGATTCAACCAAATTCAACTGATTACAACCCATATTACTTGGAAATAATTTTTCCTCCAGAGTGAGGACTGTTATCACAGTCATGCAGTGAGAACGTTTAATTATAAACATGAAGAGAATGAAAAATGACACCATGTAAAAGCTGTTCCTGTGTTCATATGGACAAGTGTGGACTGTGCTAAAAACAAAGTAAAGCTATCCTTTAACTGCCTATAGTTTCTCTAGCACAGAGACGTTTTTTTTGTGAATTTTAGGGATAGCAAAACCAAAGGGAAACAGTAGAAAAGATCAAAAGTTCATTGCAAAGTAAAAAAAACACATTTTATTATTTTAGCATTCCTGTGAATCTCCTGTGTTTGAGGTTACAGCCTCGAAGGTCATCACATTGCACTGGCTTTATCAAATCTGTTCATTCAGATGTGAACTTCAGGCAATTACTCTGTCTCGTCTTCACTTTTAAACCTAACTTTGCACAGAAGTGGCTGGACTTTGTTGGAGTGGTTTCAGTTCTGATGGTCAACTGGTTCCTCTTTATGTTTCTCATATTATGATTTTATATGGTGTAACTGGCAGTTTGATATTTTAAACCTCTGAACTCTCGCTCTTATCATCCTTCATGAATCCTCTGAAAGATCGGCCATTGTAAAATAAAATAAAAAAAACTTTTGTCATTATTCTTACTTGAAATCTAGATGGCCTGTGAGGTCAAATTTCAAAAGAATTAGTGGCACCAGAAAATATTTCAAAGAGAGAAAATGGGAGTATTGAGATTGATCTTTTCACTGCACCGCTGCCATGTGTGATCAAGCACTTTTAAAAACTGAAATGTTTAAGACTCTCTCTCTCATTGAGCCATGTGGGGTTTACTCATCTCTTTCACTACCACTCTGTCCTGCACTAGTAAATGTTTTCTCAACATGTAAGGGGAATTATTGTATGTTGTATTTTTACAGAAGATGTCTGTATTTACTTGTATCATAAAAAAAAGTTTGTCTTTCTTGTTTCTTTACGCTGCCATCTCTGACAAGCAATACACACAACACGACATTAACATTTATTGCATTAGAAACATTGAAATAAAAAAACAATTTCCTGTGTGGTCCCTTAAAACAGCAGTTCAAGAATGAAGGGACTTAGGCAAAGAGCTCTGTTGTAATAATGTTCACGTTGGTCCTTTGGAGTCTCAAGTATCAAACAAGTGGTTTGGATTGATAAAACACTGAGTAGCAGAAATGTACAACAGATTGTAGTGAGTAAACAATTGCAGGATCCATAAAAAGAAATGAACTAAAAACAGCCCTTTTCACAATAAAGGTCTGCTCACACATTCCAGTTCAAATTCTGTTTTAGCACAAGTTCAACATACAGTCACTCGCATCTCAACAAGTCAAGGAAAACTTTTCCCTCTTTGTTCCCACAGCTGAGATCTCTTCCTTTACCACCTCAATACATTGAGGCTCAACTAAAGACATCGCTCTTTCATCTTTAGCTTTTCATTTTCCTGTGGTGAAGAAAGTGCTGATTTCACCAGTGAAACCTGCCCCGAGGCTCAGGTTAGAGGGTCAGGCTGTTGTGGGGTGATTTCCACAGGTTCCAGTTTATCTGAGAGGACACAAAGAATGTTGTCAAACTTCTCATATCGCTCCTCTCTGTCTGCCGTCGCTCCCAGCTGACCCCAGAACAGCCGCAGGGCAAACTCTGTCCGGAAAGCCTCCAGCAGCTCCAGGATTGGCTCCCAGCCTTCTGCCGAAACATTTGATCAGATCAGATACCAGACATGATGTAACTTCACATCAGTTTCACAATGTTCACTGTTTTTGAGTATAATATGTTATACTTTCCTACTTCCTGCCATAGCTGGTGTTTACTCTACCTTACAATGGGCTCCAGGCAAGAATCACTTATATGGACAGATTTATTTGTAGCGTGGGAGCAATCTGTTGCATTGATTTTTTTTTATATATATACTTCACAAAATACTCATTTAACTCACTTATGAATTACAGTTTGATTCCTTAAGATGAATGAATTAGATCAAAGGAAAAAACGAATGTGAAGTGAATACTCTGCTCACTGTATCACTGTCATCAGTTTGCCACTTTGACATACAACATTTTGTCAACTTGTACATTTCAGTGGTTTTTAAAAAAATTCTGTCACTGCGACAGCTCCCTCAAGGTCTTTATGTAAGATTCTGTCCATGAAAACACTGACTGTCACAACATCTGACAGCGTAACATCACCTGCTGTAGTACATTCTCGGATACATGTCCCTGACTATCACGTCCCCTCGACTCTCTTCTATCTGGGTCATGGACCATTTTATACCCACTCCATCTTTATTTCAGTTTTAGAAGAGCAGAGCTCTGATGGCACTGGCAGCTTATTTAAATCTTGTATCACTTACTACTACTGCTGTCATTTCCTAGTTTATTGTGTTGACTGAAGGTGTGTTGAGGTGTGTACCTGTGAGCAGGGAGCGTGCGTGCCGCTGATAATCTTGGGCATGCAATGCAGCGCTGCGAGCTGATTGGAGGACATCGTAGAGGAGCTGACAGCCTCGCTCGCTGTTTTCCACTGGGTCCTCACCTTCCATCAGCATCAGCAGAGGAACCAGGTGTGGCATGGCTATGGGACCCTGGACTACAGAATCTACAATCATACAAACCCACAGTACCCATCAGACTCAATGAAATACATTCACTTAAAAAATGGGTCAGAGTACTATTTATATATCACTTCTTTAACCAGTCTGGTCTGTGTTTTTCCTCAGAATAAAACTCAGTTAAAGAGTAAGTATGCCAATTCTGTGTGTTTACAGGTGCTACAGAGTACTACTGCGTTCAATAAAAAGGTCTATCAAGCCTTATGTGCCTTTTTTGTAAAGGTAACATTTGAGCCTAAGGCCAATTCATACTTTCCGCGTCCGCATGGGCGCGTTGGTGCGCGAGGGTCCGCGTGACGTAAACTCGTCATCGAACACGTCAGCAAGCGCTCGAGCGTGCAGCTCAAAAAATGTGACCGCGTGTGAAAATCAATACAAGCAACAGCACTGCGCTTCGAGGTGACACTCTGCAAGGCGGTTCGTCGGTACCAAAACCTTTACAATACGTCTTTGAGGTTGGTGCGTGGCGCGCGTCTACCAGGCGCACGAGCAAGCTGCAAAATGAAGTATGAATTCAGTGCGTCCGCTAGTGTTGAGCGCCCCCTTTGCGGAAAGTATGAATTGTCCTAATGAGCTGAGTATCTTGAATCATCTTAAACTGTCTTGGTAGACTTTAGCCAGGAGTCAACACCATTGTTCAGCCATTTGTTCAGAGAGTATATAAAGTTATTCTGAAGGATTTGTAGCCTCTACAAGCCTGTCAGATACAAGATAAGGTCCAGTCATTACATATGCAGTAAAAATAATGGCTATTACAAGCAAGTTTACATTAAATTAATGTATTTCTGATTCTAGTAAGGATACAGTGTTTCTAATCAGTGGTGTGGCATTACAAAAGTAAACCTCAAGTTATCAACGGCGATCTAAAATTACATGTTTATTTGCCACTTCACATTTTTTGCAGTTGTTATTATTCTCGTCCCTGACAAGAATCTCTAATTGCACCGGACAGAAGCATCTACTGGATAAATGTGATGTGCCCCAGTCTCTTAAACACCACTCACCGTTTCCCTCATTCAGTGAGTTCATGAAGGGCTTGAGTTTCTTCTCGAATAAAACTGCACTCTCTGTGTGGTTCCTCCTCAGGGCTCGCCACGTCATCTCCAGTCGCACTATCTACACGTGTACACAGAAATATTACAGTATGTTTAAGAAAACCATTTTTTAAAGCTTTGCATAATTTTATCTATTCTGTATTTGCAAGGTTTGTTACAAGTACACCACCTGAGGCATCTCCAGGGCCTTCATCACCGCTGAGAATGAGTAGAGGTTGTGGGCGTGTTCTTTCAGGGCCTGAGCCAATAGGATTATTTTGTGTAAAACCGTTGCTCTCTGGCTCACAGTCCCTGTGCAGCCCAGGATGTCTACTGCGACTCCCAGTGATATCAAATGATGCCTGAAAAATGAAAGATTAATGGATTAGAGGTGGTCAGACGACTGAATAAGGTCGTCAGTGAGGGACATTATTCATCAAGCCAACCCAACCAATTAGAGGTGAGCAGGATTTCATGGTACTCACAGATTTAAAAAAGTACCTTCATAGCTCGATATAATGAGGGAAAAGTGAGGAAGTATAGCGTGTCAGTTGCATGTACCTCTCTAACAAATCCTGTCGTAACTGGTGTCCATGTGGCAGAGTGACAAGCTCCAGCCCTGAGCCAACTCCCATAAGTCTCTTCTGCTCATCAGTCACCCCGACGATACGTGCCACCTGCAGTACCACAGCAACAATAAACCAAAGCCAGTCAGGTGTAACATCTAATTTACTGAAGCTATTTCCTTTTCAGTGTCTGGGAATTATGTTTGATAAATTTACTGAACACTGCTCATTTTTATCAGCATACTAAAAACTGATATTTAGGACTGAAATATAGTACAATTTTCACTTTTACTTGTAAATAAACAGGCCACCTATTTTTTTAAGATATAAAAAGCTTAGAAATTTAGGACAATTACAGAAGTGTCTTCAGTTGGTGAAGAGTAAGTAAGAGTGCTACCTGGCAGTCAACACTGAGCATGTGCAGAGCTGTGGTGTTGGCGTCTGAGCGGTTGAAGAGCTCTTTGAGCGCCAGCAGGACACTGGGCTCCAGAGGTCGGTTGTTCTCTGGCAACAGCAGCGACTCAAAGTGATCCAACTGGAAACTTGACTCTGACTCGATCTGCGGTGAAGTCAGAGGCACATTAGTACACACCTCCCTCTGTGCTGTTACATGTAGTAGATGTGCAGGACTACAAAATGTCACAATCTTACTCTGACACCTGCTGGCAAAAAGACAGTAAGTTAGTTTTTCAACCAACATAGTTTAGGAACAATGTGATAATCGACTGTCTGAAGTCAAGCCCTTTGAGACGTGACCTCAGGAACATGGAGTTTCCTATTGTTCCCATTGTAGGGATATAACACCTTAATACCTTACAGTGTGTAAGGATCATTTAAGTAACTTTCATTGTTCTGGAGTATTAAAATAAAATCTGTTATACTTTTTGTTATGAGTATCTATTACCAGACTTTTTAAACTTCCCATAATCAAAGAAAACAGCTGCTCTGCATATATTTTTGATAGTACTACTTTACTGTTGCCTTTTTAACTTAAACTTATAAGTCATTTCTTGTGGTAAGTAAAAAATATGCCCATCACAACTTCTCAGTAAACAGTTCAAAACCTCAGTATTCAATTGATTACCAGAGCAAACTCAAAAAACCACAGATATATATCATTTGTTTGAATGTCTCATCTTATATATATTAAATGTCTTTTTGATGAAAAAACCTGTAAATCATGTCGCTTAATGTGGCTTTCAACTGAATAATGATTTGTAAGTTCTAAGCTGCCTAAGTAAGTACTATGATGGATTGAGTGTTTTAAACTGTATGTTTCCAATATTTGCTTGGAAAATATTTGAAATTCTAAAACTAAAATCTGAACCGCAATAATTTTGTGTACACGTAGTTTGTAGTTAAGAAGCGAGAACTCTCAGAAGCTGGTATGGCCCTTTATCTCCATGTCTACTCACAACAGGAACAGATGTGAAGTAAAGCAAACATATTATTTATACACACATGAGGTCGTTCGAAATGCCAGTCCTCCACTTCCTCCGATGCCTTCCACTGGAGCTCTTTGTCAGACGGTAGCTGTGACGCTGTGTCCATCTTCTGAGCCTCCAAAAACCCAAAAGAAGTCTCAGTGAGGCGGGCACGGCTCTGCCACTTCTCCTCCACACGCAGTCGGTCCACATGACCCTTCCTCCTGGACTGTGGCAGCTGTGTGCACAACAACATGTGGACATAAACTTCACATGGAGGCTTTACTGGTGCCTGTGGAGCATTGCCCCAAACATAGAGAGGGCTGACAGAAAGATGACAAGAGTGGAGCAGTGCAGAGTTTTTACCTGGACGACCAGCTCATCGTAGAACGAGGCGGGGTCTTCGTCTGGGTCTGTGGGTGGCGGGGGGATAGCGTTGGGGAAAACAACAGAGACTCTGAGAGGTTTAGGAGGCGCTCTGGGGTGCAGCTGCCCATCTGAACCTCTCAAAGTTACACCGCCTCCTGCAAGAACAGAGAGGAGAGTTCAGTGTTGTTTGTGTGTGCTAGGTGCGAAGAAGCCACACGTGTGCTCATCTTTGCAGGTTACCTGGATGGGAGGGACGTGTGTGTCGTGGTCGTGGACTCAACAGGGGTTCGCTGCCTGTGCGGAAAACTGGGGAGATGGGGGCGGGGCCAGTGTTCTCTGAGTGAGTGTTCTGTGGAGCACCTGGATGAAGAACAGAAACAAAGTGAAGAACAAACCACAGTGTTTTCATTAGTATTACTGGTACTATTTTTTTATTGTGTTTTTCTTTAAAATTACCGTATTTTCTGGACTATTGAGCGTACCTGTCTATAATCCGCTCCTGTCTATAAGCCGCTGTTGAATTTATTTGAACAGTTTCATGTGGTCCTCTCTGACCGGGTCTGATGTGACGAGGCTAAATGTATCGGTGGCACGGAGCTTGCTAGCTTGTAAAAAGTTAACAAACTTCGTGCCGCTGATACATGAGCCACACCGGTGTTTAAGCTGCAGGGTTCAAAGCGTCAGAAAAAAGTAGCGGCTTATAGTCCGGAAAATACGGTAATTAATTAACAACTTTGATATGAACATTTACACCAAGAACTGTGATAAAGACACTAACGGGACATTTTAGATGTAAAAAAAAAATCCTTAAAACTTTCTTGTACAACATAAGTAGAAGTGACTCTGTCTCTAATTTATCTTGCATCCAGTTTGGTACATCTGTACAGGAATTTTTTGCTACGACTCAGGCACATGTACCATCTGATGGAGTAGTCACTAGTCTATTGCCAACAGCAACGCCCCTAGCAAAGCACAGACCAAATTCAACTTCCTCATTGTCAGCAGCATTCTTCTGTCTTCAGAAACTGACCTGCCTCAGTGTGTGTTTACGTTCAAATGTCCACTGCCAGTGTTTGAATGTGAAGTATCTTTAAGCAGCCACATTTCCAGTAATGATGAGTTTTGTTTTCTTTGTGTTTTTTTTCCAATATTGTTTGTGTTTTCAATAGTACTGCACCAATTTACCATTGTAGTTTTATCACACTGTCAAATTCACAATGGGGTTTGAAAAGCATCAAAATCGATGCAGGAAAGCCAGAGACAGCATCTTCTTCATGCCCCTTCAATTCTTCTTCTTTGGTTACATCACACTCAATCAAACTCTGAACCTCTCACAGTTAAATCTGAAATTCTGATGTGTTCAGCAAGTTGTGGCTAATACAGCTGTGAGCTTCTAGCCTCCAGCAGAAATGAGGAGAGGGCTACAGAGATCTGGTAAACTCTCTTCTTTCCCTCCATTTTTTTCCATTCTCAAACTTGTAGAGTTTGAGCAGCTCCCTCTGGAGCCACAAAAGGCTTTACACAACTTTTTTCAAATATGCAGCTGTACTCCCCAAGGCCTGTAAACACACTTTGATGAGTAAAATCAGTGAAGTTTCTCTTTAAAAACACTGAAAACAAATCAGCAGATCATTCACAGTTAATGTGGCAACAAATCCTTTGTGGCTGTTGTCTTTATAAATTTTTCATCTGTATTTCTTGTTTAGTTTATATAAGCAGAAGTAGTTTGTTTCACACAGACTGTACCAACATGAGTGTGCATTAGGGTTTAGTGACGACGACACGTGTGTGTTTAGGTTATATGTTTAAGATAAGGTACCAGTTCGCAGGTTGCTGTCAGACTGTGCAGACTGAAGTGAAGGCCTCCGTCCCACATTCTCCAAGTTAGAGGGTTGACTCCCACTCCTGCCACACATAAAACAAAGTTCAGCGGCAGCTTTATTTGTATCTGTTTGACTACATGTACTGTGTTTCAGAAGTGTGTGTGTGTGTGTGTGTGTGTGCGCACTACGCTGCACTTCCTCCCACCTCAGCAGTGGATTGCTGAGCTGCAGTACATCAGCGTGTGTGGAGCTGAAGCTGCGTCTTTTGCTGTGTTCAGTCCGTTTTTCTGAAGCTGCCCCTTTACTGCTCCTGATGCTGCTGCTGCTGCTTTTGGACCCTGCATGTTGCTCAGTGATGACACGCAGAGGAAGGGTCCGTGTGATTGGGTGAAAGATCACAGCGCCTGAAGCCTGGGAGATGGGTCGACGCCCGCCCACATAAAATCGGATCAGAGCGGGAACATTGTCAAAGCGATCCTCCTCAAACTGGAACAGCTCCCGAGAGTAGCCCTGTCACACAGACGGAGGCACACACATAATGTATTAAGCAGAGGCTTTAAAGCAACAGTCCAACATGAATCTCCCCCGCAAGAGGCTCAAAAGGTGGGTATTGTAGCATGCAGCTTAGCAGATGTAAGTCTGACAACCTAGCAGTTACAATAATGACTTTTATGTCATTTTAGGAATTAATTTTAAGTGAATTTTAGCAAACAGATTAAGCAAAAACCATGATAATGATATGATACCAACGATGACTGAGAGACCCTGAGGTCTAGATTAAGGTAGACTGCATTATTTTGGCGGACAGTATTAAAAATGCCTCTTAATATAAAAACAAATGTAAAAAAAATTGCAAAAGTCCCAAGTATACAATAGCACACCCTAAAATAAACTTATTTTACTTCACTTATTTCTTATTTTACTTATTATAATATTTAAAAAATGGTTATTACAGTTATTGAGTAGTCCTTTACTTTGAAAAATATTAGATTGTGCCAGTTTCCAGAACCCATGGTGACATCTTTGTACAGGGTGACCCCAAAAAAACGGGAATTTTTGAAGTGTGTATTGGCAAACATGTGAAGGTGGCACCACTGCGAGACAAAAATGAAAATTCCATCATTGTTTCTTAAATGGCATCTTTTAAGGTTTCAATTATCATGAATAAAATAATTTTCTTCAGTCAGTCTTGGTTTTATTGGATTGTTAAAATATTCAGTTTTTTTGTGTCACCCTGTATAACAAGAACAAAGACGGTCAACTATAATATAAGGCAGAGGAATCTGGCACTGTCACTTAATTAGAGGCTTTACCAGTATCAACACCTCTCACCTGCAGCACACATATACAACAGACTCACCTTTTTAGGACGAAGGACTACTCGTATGATCTTAAAGTGCAGGGGGACGTTCTTCCAAAAACAGCTCAAAACATAGTCACCAGGGGCAGAGCTTGAGTCTCGGACAAGGAAGTCTCCGTCCCTCTCAAACAGGGACTCTGCAGCCTGGAGACAAGTCAGCAGATTAACTTAGACAGCTGAACCCTGAGGTTCACATCTGAGTTGACATCACACTGCACATAACTTAGGAGGTTAAAGCAATAGTTCAACATTTTTGAAAATGTACATATTTTTTTAAGACTGGTTCCACTCATGGCTGTGTGGTAAATATACTCAGATGCTGTTATGGTAAATATACTGAATTTGCTGTAACTCAAATGTTTTAATACAGTAAATGCAGTAAATTCTCTCTTCTCTTGAAATTGTGTTGAGTGTATTGGATAATTACTGTGGAGTTTTCAGTTTGTGCTGCTGAACTGTATTGTGTTTTATTTACTGTTATTTAACCAAACTGCAGCCTTCAAAAACATTTCTGTAACTAGTTGCAACAAAATCTTATTACCTCCATTAAGACAGAATTTATCACAGAGCTGCTGAATTAGGCTGCATTAGTTTTAACTGCACTGTCATAATAAACGGGCTAATGAGTGTCCACCAGCTGGCTTCTGAAACAAAGGGGGGACACAGCAAGTCTGGCTCGGTAATAAAATTTGCCAACCAGCAACTTAGCTTAACGACTAACACATTATACTTTCCTTGTCTGGTTATTTAGTCTGTACATAAAGCAAAGTGTAAGAACAGCAAAGTGACTGTGAGTGTTATGTACCAGACTATTTCTTGGTCAGGAGAAGTGACATCCTTGGGTCGTCCCTGACAACCTCAAGCTGAGGACAAAACTCCAGAAAGTTGTATTTTTTGTAAGTGTTGTTAAGTAGATTTTGTTACCTTTTAACAGAGTCAGGTGAGCTGCATCTCTCTGTTCACAGCTTTTATGCTCAGCTAATCTAACCAGCTACTAGTTATAATTGTTACATTCACATGAGATACAATGGTATGGTCTAATGCACCTCTCGGCTCAGCGGTCCATGGTACCACGCGTGGCTCCTCGGGTCCTCGGTGCTGAGCTTCAGCTCCTCTTCCAGCTCCTTCTTCAACAAGTCCATCTCTTTCCGACCACCAAATATCTGAAACACACACAGCAGCAGCCCAGAAGAAATCATAGTTACTCTGCATGTTTTCTGTGCTCACATTTTGTGTGAGAGAGTTTTTAAAGACAATATGTAGGAAAAAGAGGGAGTTTTAGGAAGAAAGTCACAGACAAAGTGGTTGTTTGTCTTAACCGCTTACCTTCAGCTGGCTGAAGTATGCACCAACACTCCTCCTCTTGCTGAAAAACAAGAGTGAAAAGGTGATTTGGAACTACTGTACTAAACCCCAGAGAGCCACAGATGCCATGTTTTTCTGCTGAACACAAACAGTACAAGGATGGAAGGCCAAGGTCTGGGTCTGTCATTAACACCAGAAAAACCGACAGACTTTTAATAGCCTGCGTCTTTTTCCTCCTTCCTTCCTCCCAGAGCCTCCACCTTCCTGGATCTGTAAACACAAGGCTCACAGAAGAAGAGCTGAGAGAATTTACAACAGAGCTGAACTAGATAACTCCCAGCGATCATATGAACTACTACCCATTCTTCAATGCCTGCCTCTCTGTGTGAACA
This sequence comes from Pseudochromis fuscus, assembly GCA_900323345.1. Taxonomy (NCBI): domain Eukaryota; kingdom Metazoa; phylum Chordata; class Actinopteri; family Pseudochromidae; genus Pseudochromis; species Pseudochromis fuscus. The sequence continues at coordinate 46,775 of OOFC01051892.1, forward strand.
ACAGTAAACAATGTGGAGCACATCATGTGTTCAGGGATTGCTGCAGGGATGTGCTCAGACAGTGATGTGAGGGGTGTCCTTGTTTACCCTCCTCTGCCCTGGACATCACCACTGACATCCACAAAAACAAAACATATTTTTGTATCATTTATCACTAACTGGCAAATCTCTGAAGGACATGTCTCAAAAACTAATTCAGCAGCGTAACAACAAATCCTACATGCATGAAAGTTAAGATCTCGCTGTTGATTATTTGATTTTTATTTAAGAGGATGTAGTTTGCGGTGTATATAAATTCTTTAAAGTCACTCTCTTCAGTTACGAGTTGGACCATAATTAGGTCAATTTTAATCACACAGACAGGGACATACAGGGATTTGAAAAATCACAATCCCAACAACTGCACATTTTGAATTATTTTCATTTTTCCAGATCTGCAATTGACTTCCTTTTTCAATTATATGTTGTCCAACATTTGGAGCAGTTGCCCCAGGAAACCTGATAATCAACAAATAATTGTAAACACAATTTGATAAATTTCAAATAATACAATAATTATCACTTTATATATTTCGTTTGCTAATACTGTTACTAAAAATGATCGGCAACTGTGAGCACTACAATGTAATGTCCTCCAAGGTTCTTAATCCTTAAAAACAACAGCAACAAAAAAACAAAGACGTGACCTCCAAATTTCAATGGTACTACAGCTTTCCTTTTAAAAATATACTTTAGCCTTCCCTGTCACCCTCTTTCCACACTCCTAATGCCTAAATTGGGCCTTCCCCACAGCCACCCCATCCCACTGAAACTCCCTCCCAAACACACTCATCACATGACATCCTCAAATGTTTCTTTCAAAACATATTTCAGGGTTTCTTTCATGTCCCAGTATCCAACTAACCCTTATACTGTTGTTAACAATGTGGATCATTATAGACAAATTTGTAAAGAAATGTTAAAAAAAAAAAAAAAGAAAAGAAAAAAGAAAATGGAAAATATCTTAGTGTTGCATTTTTAAATGTCTTATTTGGTTTGACGAGCAGAGTTAGAGTCTACCATCCCATAGGGCCAATTAAAACTGCTAATTCTCACCACTGAGAAGCTGGAAACAGGTAATATTTGGCTTTAATCTCTGAAGATTTACTTCTTTAATGATTACATTTTCAGTCAACAGTGCTATTCTGAGCAGGTTTTGTTCACGAGTACTTATAATTAAGTGTACTGCACAATATCAACATGTGTCTCTTCTGACCGCTGTCGCTTCTGCTATGAATGTTTTACTTAGCATCCAACACTGCAGTAAAGTGTTGTCTAATTTAGTGCTGTTTCTATAAAGATAATTTACCATCTTATTGTTTTGCAGGCCTTTTACTATGGGATGCATTGTTGCATCTAGTATTATTTATGTTTCTGTTTTCTTTTTATGATTGCTCTGCATGCTAATAAGTAATCAATAATCTTGTAATTCAGTCTTATATTCAGTTTATAAGGTGGATCGGTAACATCTGTACAGGAACTGCAGATGAAAAACAGCTTGTTGGTCCATGATTAAAAATAATAAGAAGTAGAAGAATAAAAAATAATAACATAAGAAAAAAGTATTGGTACAGTCTATGGTTCAGACACTCAGACTGACAAACCTAAACACACACACACACACACACACACTGAAAGATTTGTCCATCCAGTGTGAGGGGCGTTGGCTCGGACAGAAACACCTGTGTAACGTGCCGAAGAGGAACTATTGTGAAATGCAACCTGACACCACACATTGCTGTTTCAACTAATTCAATCAGTTCGCCAGCCAACTAGTTTTCATTTGTCATTCGTGCCTCACACTTAAAATGTAATAGCCTATTGTTACCATATTTTAATTCTGAATCTGTACATACAGTCCTCAGACTCGACAGTTGGCATTGCCTCTAAATTGTGCAACAGGTAGTTAGTTAGCTGGCAAAGCTACAGGTAGCAACAAACCAAAAGTAGCGACTCTTAACTTGTTGTTTTTTAAAGACTGGATGGATTTAAAACTTTGTATGTGGAGCAAACTTTGCAGCAACTACTTAGAAAACCGCTTCACATCAAAAGTCACGTCAAGTGTATAGGGGAAAAAAAATCCTCCTTACTTCCAAAATCTCGCGTTAATTAACGAAGTTTTGCTTGTTTCAAAAATACTATACTGTCGGCGGTCAGCGGGTTGTCCTACCTGTCGGTCCGATTCACAGCGCACTTGTCCCGGACATGGTTTACGGTTTATGGTCCAAAGTAACGCCACCAAACAACAGCTGGGGAATTGTAATGTTCAGTCCTTCTCTGCTGCGGTCCCTCCCAGCCCCCCTCTCCTCCTTCTCCTCCTTCTCCTCCTTCTCTTCCCTGAACGGACGAGTTCCCACAAGTCCACCCGAGCTGAGCTTCTCCCCGCCCCGGGCCCCGGTGCTGAAACACCGCTATCTGCCTGACATTCCTCGGATACCGACACAAGCCGAGCTGACACATCACCTGGCGGCAGTCAGGATTATATGGTAGGTAGGCAGCTGTAGGACGGTACATCCCACATATGGTGCTGATTTATACTCCTCAGTCTGGCCAACTTTTTATTACACACACTATTACTTCTGTGTTGCCCAACACGCTGTTCTGAGTCCAGAAACCATTGCAAACCCACAAAATCCCAGGAATTAACCAATAAACAATCAGAGATTATATATTACATTTCTAAAAAGAAAGAAACAATCTCCAAAGAACACAGCAAAAGTTCCTAATCCCTGTGATTTTGTGTCAGGTGAACTGTCTTCCTTTTTGTTTACAACCTTCAGGGCTTCATTTAGAGATGTGCCTGTACTTGACAGCCTCCATTTACACACATAAAGTTACTGTTAGTTATTATAGTTAAAGACAGTATTACAGTAGACTTAAAAATCTAATTAGGGAAACTGCTTTTATATCTGAAGTCTGGTTCACAAATAATATAACATTTTCTTTTTCCCTTCCTTTAGCTGGCAGCAGTTACAGTCATTTTGTTTTTATTCATTAATAGGAAAAAATCTGATCCCACTCTAGGTTCTGTAATTAATTTATCTTCCACATAATACATGCTATTATTAATAATGCACACTTTGATGATGACCACTTGACCCAAGATCACCAGTCCATAGCAGAACGGTTAAATCAGTATTCCTAAATGATTATCGGGGGGAAAAATGTTCATGATAATTAAATGTGTCTTTCATTTTTTGTCTCCAGTTACAGCTAAATGCTGAGGATTTGTTGCTCTTTTATCCTTCCCACAGTGAATATCATTTCTGGGTTGGTCAGAGGCCCCACTGTAAATGATTCATTCATAATCAACAGGTCTTAGAGGCAGATATCTCAAAACATAACTGTGCATTGGTACATACCACAAGAATTTATCATTATTATTACCATCATTGTTATTATTATTTGGGCAAATCAATCCTTTAAAACTTAAGGTTCTATGATATAAATAAAAAAAACTGCCAAGCCTTTAATATATTGCACTGCTGAGCAGGTAGCCTGTAGAAAGGTGATAATATGATAAAAGATCAGTTCACCTAAATAATAAAAATTTATTTTCTCCTTCCTCAAGGTTTATTTTATCATGCAGATACCTCTCTGAACTCCTTCTATAGGAACTATTACTTTATAAGGTAAGTTATAAGGCTCTGTTGAGTAACTGGAGGCTTGATTCTGGAAGAACAGGTTGATATTGAGTTTGACAAATGTAATCCCTCTGACTTTTAATAACTGTTGAGATAGTAAGTTAGTTCAAAGTATATCTCTTTGTAATTTGGATGAACAGAACTGTAAGTGCTGAAAAAGGACAAACACCTTCCAAATCATAGACTGTGTATAGAGATGGATGCAGAAACCAATGCAGAAGTGCAATACCACTGATGGTCTCTAGATGGTGGCTCCAAAAAACTCCAATTCACTTCAATTCAAAAATCATCATTTTCAGTCATGGCATTTTTTCACAAGTCATTCTGATGTGATTAGTTAATATCAACTCTTCTTATTAGTGATCTGGTGGTCCATCTGGAAATAATCTTACAATTACTTAGATAGTAGGCTTCAAAAAGTGGAAGATTTAGGGGCATGATTTGTTTGATTGACAGCTCTGGTCTCCAATGATTTACAGCTGGTTTGGAGACTCATTCACCTGTGAACTCATACACTTTGGACAGTGTGGTCAGGTTCAAGGGTCAGACCCGCCTCCTCACTCTTCCCTTCATGTCCAAGTAGGGTCGTTCCTGTCTCCAGAAAACCAGTATGTTGTTGTTCAAATGCACAGTCCCCACAGTCTATGTTATAAACACACACAGTGGGTTTTGTCACTCAGTCCTACACAGCTGACTAAGTGTGGGGAAGTGTGACATAAATATTCCCAAGGTGTGGTGTTTAATGTGTTAGTCATCAAAAAACTGCTGTTTCCATTGTTGATCTAAGGACATGAACTCATGTTATTTAAGATTTGTAAAGACTTCCCATTCATGCTGTCACTTCCTATTTATCAGTGACTGGTAGTTCGCTTCACATTACAAACTCTGACACAGATTTTATGAGGTCCAAGTTAATTATTAGCCAGACATGAGTAGCCTACTTGGAGAAAGTAGATCTCTTTGTCAAACACACAAGCACTGTCACACTGTGTGACAGACGCACACAACACACACCGGGGCTCAGCTTACCTGCGTCTGCTGTCCTGACAGTTGTCCTGACTGATAGGGTTTTCCTCATTCAGGGGGCGGAGCTGCGAGCAGGAGGCAGACAGGCGGTGTTTTTTGTGTAAGCGAAGAAGAACACTCTGACGAAAAAGATCCTTCGGCTTCTCCTGCAAAAAATGAGAAAGATCTTAATTGTGTTGCACCCAAAAGTGCTGTTTGCATTGTTTAGTATATATAAAAAAAACAACAACAACAACTTCTGGCAGCATCACAAGTGATTTATTTTTTTAGGATGGTTTTGTGATGCTGTGCAGCACCTCACCAGATCCATAGCTGATCCCAGGGAGTACTTTCGGCTCACTCTGCGCTTTGCAATCTGCACACCTGAGAGGACAGGAGGACATTTTCAAGAAATGGTTTGACACTCTAGACACTAAATATGCGTCTCTGCTTTCTTGTAGAGAGTTACAAAAAAGGAAATCCATACCACTCTGGCGTCTGTCCAGTGAAAGTGTAGCTGAAATAAACAAGATACAGGATGTTCATTTTAAAGGAGCAAATTAGTGCATTTTGTTATCTTTAGATCAAACCACACCGGCTGTTTCCTGCTGTTTTCAGCCACAAAGCTAATAAGTGTATCCCCAGAATTTCTTTAGTTAGTGTGCATGGACGTGTTTATGGTGCACGGTGTTGATTCAGGCTTTAATCTTTCTATTTTCATGTTCAACATCTTTCAGTATCAGTAAGCAGCAACAAGCCAGTAAACCCTCCAAAAAAATAGCATTTGACTTGATAAACCGGCTCGTCACGCTCAGCAGAAATGATCTTAACCGATAACTGCTCTCTGCAAACTGAAAAGAATGATTCACCAAGAGATAAAAAATATCTGTAGGCTTATTTCATAACACGTAAAAAATATTTTCTTACACACATGAGCAACTTCAGCAAAAGGAAGATCCCAGATAAGCATGTGTATGTACAGAAAGCACATGTGAGTACATATAGTAGCACATATGGGACCATCACATTAACATGTCTGTAGAATAGAAACTTTCTCTTATTCTGTATGCACAGCTGGATGATACCCAGCCCCAGTATCTGTGTGGTAATTTGAATTAACATCATTTAGTAATATGTAACATAAGCATGAAATTGAAACACTGTGGTAAATGCCAAGGCCTCGAGATTAGATAAAGAAGCGATCCTTGTTTTAAGGCTGTTATCATGTCATCTGATATTAGGCTTCAGTGGTGCTTGTTGAGTGCAACTATTTTCCGATTAAATTAGTGCAAACATAGTTTGATACATATTAGCCTGAAGCTGTCAGGGCTTCTGGAGATTTGGGGCCCACTTGTCTTCTGGGCCCACATTGTTATCCAGTGTTGGGTGCAAGACAATACAAATGTGTGTGTGTGTGTGTGTGTGTGCATGTGCTTGCATGAGACTGCTGTTTTCACCAGAGTGTGGGTCCAGTAGCTGTCGATGTCTTGAAAGCTGATTGAGAATGGTCTCTCTGTGTGTTTCATCCTCTATCCCAGCATCCTTCAGTTCTCCATCAGTTACATTCATTAGACCCTGCAGAGACACAAACAGGGAGGATGGAAAAGGAATAAAGCAAAATTGTGAGACTTAGTGCATGGAGGAAACATAAAGAAGAGATACTATCAAGCACACGCAGATGCATTTTGAACACTTACATACCTCCAGACCATAATATTCACTCTCTAGTGTCTTGGTGTACTGGGGCAGGCCGATCTGCCTCAGCCACCAGGCGATAGAGCGATTATTCATGTCTGAACAGCAAAGAGAGAAAAAGATACTGATTACATACCAGCACACGCTAACACACACATACACACGCTTTTACATGTTTCTGTACATCAGTGTTTTTGAGGAAATCCTAATGAAGGATCAGTCTGACATCAGTTTACTTGACGAAAGCAGTCAGCCTGACACACAAGCAGTTTTTGTATAGTTTGCCTTGCAGCAGCTTCAGTATGTAACACCTACCTGTTTACAGGCAGCACCGTGGCACTCCGGGGTTTTTCTCGTCCCTCTCTCTCCTCATATGATCTCTATTTCATTCTGCCTTTCTTCTCCTTTGCCTCCTTTGTACTTCCTCCTTTGCAGCTGTTCTCACCTAAGTTACCTCTGTCATTAAGTCAGCCTATCACTTTCTCCTTGTGGTAATAGTGGAAGCCCGCTCCCCCTCGAACCTGCAGGGCCACTCAAAAAGCCAATCAGATTGTACAGTGGGCACCCAGTACCCCACAGGAAACAGCAAATCACAGCACAGGAATTTGCATGAGCTCCCAGGAGGTGGAGAGCACAGGTAGAGGCATGTCAGGAGAGACAGATGGAGTTCAGAAAAACAAGAAGGGGGACATTAAAATGTTAGGCAGCTGTCAGCATGTCAAGTCAGAGATAGGCATGCATGCACAGTGTTGTGTCTTCCACCCTGTGTTTCAGTCTCTCCAGGGAGTGAGTTACAGTATCTGCAGGCGAACTGGTGCTGTGTACGAGAGCGACACCTAGTGTTAAAGTGAAAGGTGACACAGACCTTCTGCCAGGTCTACACATGGAGGTCAGGTCAGTCATTTTGTGGAAAAGCACCTCTGTTCAGTCTGTGTCACACACCGGGAGTATTGGATTTGAACATTTTTTCTTTTTCTCTCATAAGTCCAGTGTTATGGATCTACAGTACTAACTCCCTGGAGTGCAGCTTTAAGACACCTATGTTGGTTTGAGAGATCCACACCAGTAAGAGAAATGATAGGTGTGAGAAAATCATAATTTCTCTCAGGCTGTACATAAGTTTAGTGTAGTTTTTGTTTTAATGTGCATTTCATGTATTTCACTTGTCCTTTCTTGGTGTAATGATGCATGTACAGTATTTTTGGGGGGAAAGATGCAGAGGAATGAGAAAAACATTTGCAGCATAAAAAATAATTTGACCTTTTCTGGGAATTTAAAATGTTACACTTCAGTATACTGATGACAGACAACTCTGCAAAAATCGTAATCTGTCATAATCTTGTTCTTCTAAGATGGTAACATCTGTTTTGTGAAAAATATCTATTCAACTTGTTGTGTCATCTTGCTTTAACTCCAGCCTTTTGAAAGAAGAAGAGTTTCCTGTTTCTGCTTTCTGGACCAGGTTTATATGATATCAAATGCTGGTAAACTTTTCAAAATGTTAGTGTAATGGGTACTGAGTTAAACTAAGTTTTAGTTATTACTGTACTTTTTGTACTTTCCACTTGTGGCCACAGGAGGTGCTGGTTCAGAAGAAGTTACACAGACTCACTGTGTAACTCCTCAGTTACAAAAAAATGTTCCCACATCACTGAGATAATAAAAAATAAAAAGGTATTTAAAGTCTAGTTGCTGAGATATTGTTCCTGTAAAGACATGTTATGTTGAGCATTTAAAATGTTTTATTACTTTTGGTAGTACAAATTAAATTGCATTGAGATGAACTCCTGCTTCTGACCCCACAAGGGTTAATAAGGAAAGCACATATGACTTAATTAGACCATGAAGGAATAGATTGATTATTAAAATATTTTCCTTGTGGATAAAAAGTAGCAATAGCACAAATTAAAATTTAAAAAGCTACATCAGACTCTGAGGTATTACTCAGGTTAAAATAAAGAAAGATTATAGGCCAAATGCACTTGTGTCGTGTGAGTAAGTAGTAAAAAAATGCCTGTGTTGTAGCTGATGGATGTGTAGTCAATACTTATCTGATCCCTTGTTTTGAATGTAAAAACCAGTAACCACATAATTTAAATCAATACAGCAGTAAAAAAAAAAAGTACACACACTATGATGTAGTAAAGTCAAAGTACAATGTACCATGTTGTGAAAGTACTCAGATAAATAACCTGAGTACCTGAAAAAGTACTTGAATAAATACTGCTGCACAAAATAGGATACTGCAAAGAAAATACTGTAGTACAAAATACTACACAAAATAAGAAAATCAAAGGTTTTGTTTGAAGTTATCTGAATCTTTGCAATCTGAATGAGTTTTGGTTGCAAAGATTTTTGGCTGTGAATCAGAAAATGTGCCCACACCCCAGTAACATCCCCAGTGGGTGCTGTCAGCGTGTCTGAGCAGCTGTTTCATTATTCATTGTGCCGCTTCTTCATTGAATGGCACCATGACAGTTTGTCTCTCTGCTGTTCAGCTTCAACACAGACTTCACACATTAAATATGAGCTGTTCAGTATTACATAGATTAATTGTTTTAATTTAGTGTAAAAGATACTGTAGCAGGTTTATTTGTTTAGGTGTATGTGTGTGTTTGTGTGTTTAAACGTGATGCCTCTAATTTTGCCTGTTAGCGTCACACAGCTCATGCACAGTCACTTCTATTTTATCTGGTGTCTTCTATTCATATACACCCGATTTCGCATACAGGTCATACAGTCTTTTATCAGCTTGTACCACTCATAGCAGCAGCAGTAGCAGCAACAGTGGCAGCTTTGTCTGTGTGTGTGTGTGTGTGTGTGTGTGTGTGTGTGTGAGGGTGCGTCAGAGGAAAAAGGAAGTTGCGGGATGAAGTTAAAAGCCTTCGATACAGTGCAGCGCTGCAGAACACCCACCACGGAAGAAAGACAGAACAAGAGCGCTGAAGCCTGAAAATGAGATAATGAAAGAAAGACAGGGAGGTGAACATCGAGAAAGACATAAAACTGCCAGTAGAAACTAGTGAAAGGTAAGAACGCGATTGTAATACTTATTTAACATTGAAATGCAGTTGGAAAATTCAGTTTACTGTTGTTGCTGTGGATTTTTTTGCACTGGGTTTGAAGGAGTGAGAGGTACCGTTCAGTGTTGCATGTGGACCAACTGATTTACTACAAGTGAGATTGACTGTATGTAACTGTAAAAGTTGTACCTCTGAGATTAGAAAGTGACTACGTGAAGTACTTCATTTGTGTGGGGCAAAATCTTTCTATTTACATTTATTTATCATTCAGAAAACTGAAGATGGAGTTGTGGCGGCAGTGTGCGATGTGGTTGATCGACTGCCGAGTTCTGCCTGAGAACCATCGGGTAACATGGGAGAACGCGCAGGTAAATTGGTTGTCTCACACACCTGCACACGAATGCATCCTGTCTTGGTTTCCTCGGTGTAATTTAGAGTGTGTGTGCTGTCACAGGTGTGTGACCTGGCTCAGGCTCTGAGAGATGGCGTGCTGCTCTGCCAGTTGCTCAACAACCTGCTGCCTCACGCTGTCAACCTGAGAGAGATCAACCTGCGCCCACAGATGTCCCAGGTAAGATGCACTAATACACACATGTGCGCACACACACACACACACACACACACTTTTCCCACTCTATTTCCATAGGCCATTTCCATAGGCTATTTCCATAGCGACCAGCAGGAATCACTGACACACAGCAGCTGTACGATAGGAAAATACTGTAGTCTATATCTGTGTACATCCGGGAGCATGGAGATGATGGACAGGCTGATGAAGCTGATAAAGGAGAAAAGACAGAGAGAAACAACTAGAAAGCACACGGGAGTGCATGTACATATATATACATTATGGCATATACATATTATTACCTTAAAGGTTTTCCAATGAAAATAGGGAACACATGGTATATTTTAGCAGTGCAACTCAGTGACATCTGCAAAATCATTCAAACAATACAAACATTTATAGTTAATCTGCTTCTGGGGCATTATTTATGCAAGAAAATGTAAAAGTAAAAGTGTCAATACGTTATCATGTGGGAGTTTTTTGGAAAATATGCTTGTTACAGAGAATCAGTTGAAAAGGTCAGTGATGTGACACCACAGCCAGCAGAGGGTTATAGCTTAGCTTGGCATGAAAGTGAGAAACAGGGTAAAACAAGCAGTCAGTAAAAATGTACCTGCCAGTCTCTCTCAAGCTAATTGAATAATGATCAGTATAATATATTTTGAATGTCAGGTCCTGAAGTCTTTGCTCGTTGCTAACAACTGCTAGCTTAAAGCCTGACACAGCCCCTCTGTAAAAAGCTTCGTATTAAACAAACTGTTTTTAAAAAATGTTAATTAAAGAGAGTTTAGAAGCAGGTAGTTGTATTTTTTTATTTCTTGAACCTTGCTTTTTTCCCCCTGTTCTTCTTGTTAGCATGAGGATATGCTAAACAGCTGCTAGCTCCAGTACAGTTAAGGAACTGACGTGAGAGTGTCAAATGAACCCTTTGTTTGTTATTTAATTTAAAATATTTCCTGGGTCTCATTGGGACTAGAGCCACTCCAGGAAACACAGCTTTTTAAGTTGATCAAGTTTTTAAGATAACATAGAAACCAAAACTTATGGGACAGAGGAAACTAGATGAAGGGAAAATCTGACATGACGAGAAAAAGATGAGCGAAGAAACATGACAATGCAAGAAACAGGCCGTCACGTGTTTGGTCTAAACTTGTCAAGGGAAGTCCTTGTATCATATCTGATAGGACTCATAGCAATGTCTTGAACGTGTGTGTGTGTGTGTGTGTGTGTGTGTGTCTGTGTCTGTGTCTGCGTCTGTGTGTGCTGGAGTCAATGTGCTTTCTGTGGGTGAAACTTTGGGAAATCCTGTGAGGTCAAGGATGGTTTAGAAACATCCGCTGATTAACAGAAAGCAGAGTCCAGTGTGACGTGTCCACACACACACACACACACACACACACACACACACACACACACCTGACATTACACAAGAGGAGGATCTTCCCAGTGCTCTTGCAATGAGAATTACTACACTATGAGTTACTGCTGCAGGGACGATTATATGACTGTGTTATTATGAACACCCAGCAGAGTGCTGTAATGTGTTCAGCAGTATCAGTCAGAACTTAACACTTCCCCTTTTCTCAAATTAGAGTTCCCCATTTCCCAGTGCTGAACAGACAGACAGAAAGAGAGAGCAGCTGGCCCAGGAAGTTATGTAAAGCAGCATAAGTCTGACCACCATGTCAGCAGCACTGCTCTCTGCTCCGCGTGGTTTCTTTTCTGCCTTTCAAACTGCTTCTCACAAGCATCACACGTTTATTTATTTCAGTTTGTTGCTGCTTGTATTCATGTGGTCTCTGCAGTTAAATCACATTTACTCACACGCCGATAGAGTTTTCATTTTATGTGGCCTCCATTCTACTTCTGATGGATTATTAAAGTGTTTCTCATTATCAGATAGCAGAAGTTATTTAATAATACTTTGATCTTGTTGAACATTGTAGGCTTTGTGACAACCTTTTGGGTTTTATGTGTGTCTGGTTTACATGTTTATTGTATGTAACTTGTATTTGATCCCTTGTTGTTATCAAAAAGTATAACCAAAAAACTACTGAAGAAGTGTTGATGATTTATTCTCTCTTTTTAGAGAGCAAGATAGGGTATTACCTAAGGAACAAATGATTATATTTTGGGACAGATCAGAAGTTGGGATCCTGTAAATCCTCGAAAATTCTCATCTCTTATAAAGATGAATATTTTATAAATTCATAATTTGATCACTACTTAATGGATGTTGTTGAAAATCTGTTTACACATGCAGGAGGATAATGTCTGTAATCTGAGACAGTTTGGTGGAGATCAGAGTTAATTTGTGAACACAGTTAAAAATATATATTTACTCAGAGTACAGATTTTCAGAGTGATGGGACATGATAGATTATGACCAATAGGAACTGTGAGATTTGGGCAAAACTGGTTGATAGGACGGATTTGAATGAAAGTCACAAGTTATTCACATGTACATGATTATGCCTTGGTGTAGGTTTATGCTCTCTGATTGCTTTCTAGTTTGTAATTACATTTCATTCAGTCTAAATGTCTGATACATTGTGTAAGTCAAACATGTGTGCCTCTAATTTCTTCCCAGTTTTTGTTTTTAAATTGCTTTTACCATTTATTTAGATGAATTTAGTATTTTTACATAAAGTGTAAATATTGTTCTGGGTTTCATTTATGAGCTGACTGTTAATTGTTGATTCTAATCATATTCAATGCTTTGATTAAACTGCAGACTCCACGGTGACGCCTTCATGTTGCTCATTTTATCTGATTGACAGTCCGAACACAATATTCACAATAACATAAAACACAAAAACCTGCAAAATCTTACATGTGAAACAAGTCAGTGATTGAAAAAGATTATTGGATTATTGCTAGTGCTGTCAATTAATTATCTATTTATTTACTAGATTGGTTAACAAAAGGGCATTTTGGGGAGGTTTTCCTCTGAGGCGAAGTTGTAATTATAGAGTTTATTAATACTAACACTTGTGTTTCTGTTTATTTTTAAGTTCCTGTGCCTGAAGAATATCCGTACGTTCCTGGGAGTTTGTCAAGAAAGGTTTCATCTTAAAAAGAGTGAACTGTTTGAAGCCTTTGACCTGTTTGATGTTCGAGACTTTGCAAAGGTAATTACCCTGCCTCATCCATCTTTCTGCCTAACACAGAGCATGCTATGAATAGTTTTTAATGTTTATTTTCTATGTGTACATCATTCAAAGTGCAGTAAACAGAAAGAAGCTCCATAAGAATATTAGATTGCATTTGAATTTCATTTAAATCATCTCAGCACACAGTATTTTTATGATACTCGGTTTATCCAGCATCTAGTAGAACTTTCTTCTGTGGATTCAGGTTGTTTCTCTGTCTGAATATAAACTCCATGATGTTTGGATCAAGAGACTGTGAGGACTAAATCTCTAAAAGGACTTTGTTGTTGTTGAGGATGGTTCCCGCTGTATGTGTGGAGTCATTATTATGCTGCAGAATTAATCTGTGACTGATCAGATGTCTCCCTGATGGTGATCAGATGGATCAGACTCTAAAGTGGCAACGACTTCATCGACCTATTACCTCACACAAGTACACTGACTGTAACCTGCAAAATGTAACAGGCATTATGCACTCAAACCTCAGTAGTTACGGCTAAAGCCTGGAGCACAAGCAGCCCTGACACCTTCCTGCAGCTTGCAGACACCCACATAGCCCGAACAGGAAGTAGCTCGGTGATTTTCTAATTTGAAGCGGCTGAGTGAATGCGTGAATTCAGTATTTCACAGACCTCTTTCACTTTCTGTGCAGTGCAGCAATTTAGTGTGAACAAGAGAAGATTTGAAGTGAGTTTGCTTTGACTTGCAAAGGTGTTGGTGGGACCGGGTGGGGTCTTTTTGTTCAGTATTTTTTTCTTTTTGTTCTTTTTTTATTATTTCATGGTGTGTAGCTGTACTTTCACTCTACTGTTACCAGTCAGTCACCCAGAACAACCAAATTCAGAAAACACACAGGCGTGGTGTAATTGTTACAGTGTAATTTACAGTGGTGGAGGAAGTGTGTAGATTCTTTGTTTAAGGTGAAGTAAGTTACATTTCTACCTTGAAATTCTTTAATAAGTAAAGATGTGGAAATATTATCACACAAAACATTCAGAAATATATTATTTTATATTGTTTACGTATGTTGGTTGAAGTTTTTCATGTACAGTTTCATTTCACTGGTTCCTTCAGGTTGTAAGACAGGAAAGAAAGACTCCCCAAGTTCTGCTATACAAATTTGTCTTCATATTCTCTGTTTTCTCTTTTATGAAATGTTTTTGTGAAGTTTTACTTTTCATGGCTTTCGACAACTGTCAAGATAAATAAAACTGTCTGAGTTGTTTAGAGGAGAGATTTCTCTTTGGTGGAACCACTAACAACTTATTCCCGCAGCATTTCAGCATTTTTGGATTCACTTTCTGACAGAGATTTAGATAAGAAGATCAATACCGCTTTCAGATCTGTCTGTGAAACATGAAGCTGCAGCCAGCAGCTGGTTAGCTTAGCTCAGCATGAAAGCTGAAAGCAGGAGGAAACAGAAAGTCTGGCTCTGTCCAGCTTCATATTTAACAGACAAACAAGAGAGGGCTTTTGATCTTCTCATCTAACTCCCCACCAGAAAATCAATAAGTGGATTTCTTTTAAAGTCCGGCTGAAGAAATCTCTGGTTATAAGATGACAGTAGGATGAAAATCAGTTCATTGAAATGTTTATTCTTAGAACTTCTCCTACAGACTTTCACTTCTTGTTATATCTTTTCTCCTTTTTGTCTTGAAGGAAATCAGACAGAAAAGTTCTGCTGTATTGACTAAGAAATACACTCTTATTTGTTTATCGTCGTATCTATTTTAAATCACACAAGTGTCATGAGAAACCTTTAAACTTTTTTTACACGCCGCTGTGAAAGAAATGAACCAAAGTTCAGTGGTTGGGAGGCAACTTCTAGTCTTTCAACTAGACCACGAGTCAGAGCCATCGCAGAGAGAAAAAGACAACGCTAACTAGCAAAAACAAAAGTCCAAAGAATTAAAAGTGTGGCTGGAAACAAAAAGTCTATCTTTTTGTTGGTTATATCATACTTATAAAACATGTTGCCTTAATCAGAAAGAGCAATCTATCATTTGGATTTCATTTGGACTGATATGTTACATCTCTGAGTTTGCTTCTAGTCACGACTCATGAAATTGTTATCTGAGATCACTCATCATGATTTGCATTTCTTAGTAAAACCAGGTCAGAGGAGGAGGATTATTCAGTGTTTAAAATGCTTTTATCTCAAATGAATTTATCCCATCACAACCATTGCTGTCCACTGGCTCATCTATCAAACATGTTCAAATGTTTTCTGTCTCAGAGTGTGGAGGACAAAGTGTGTTCGACAGGCCACAGCAATTTATTCTTCGTTATTATCCAGCTAGACACTGTAGAGCCTTGTAAAACATTTTCTAATGGCATATTTTTTTCCTTGCACAATAAGTCAAGATGATAAACCATTTTCTATGATGTACAATTACAGATACAATAATAATAAGATTTATTAACTCTATTCTTCACTTCTTTGTGTGTCTCTCTGTGACAGGTCATAGACACATTGTCCACCCTGTCTCATTCATCCATTGCTGTACAGAAAGGATTCCAGTAAGTACAATCCTGCCTCTGTCTTATCAATGTTTTGAAGAAAGCACTGAACAAATCTCAAGTAATTTTCTTTGAGAGATAAAGTTTCACCAAAGGAACAAATTATTCAATTTTGGCCACGATCAGAGGGTGAGATCCTGTCCCAAAAAATCCTGAAAAACCCCACTTGATTGTAGGTTTTAACAGGATAGTTTTGCTATTTCGCCACAAGAGGGCAACAGTGTTCAGTGTATAACATCAGTACAGCTGGATTATGACAAGGTGGAAGTTTGTAGTTATAATTGAGAAAAGAGATGCCAGAAATTTGTTCAAGTATTTATTAATATACACATTTTGCAAACTTTACCTTCATATTTTCATATTCATAGTTCCCGTTTTACTCTGTTATCATTGATTTTATGTGTTATCTACTGTGAGTGGGAGAGTTGGAAGCCAGAACTAGTCTCAAATATTTTTGTTTTTTTACACAAGCTTTGTAAGAAAATAACATTATTACCATATTGCTCCTCTCCATTCTCCTCATTTTGGATGTAAAACTGCTTTGTGTTGTTAGTTAAACCCATCAGGAATTACTTGCAGACTGACTGTTTAAATCATCCAGCCTCTTGATTGTTTGTTTCTTAATCAGAAGAAATGCTTCTTTCAATAAAAACTGGAAAAATCCAGCTCTGTAAGAGGAGACTTTCAGCCAAGAAATTTGTTTTTTTAGCAGTCCCCGGTGAGTCTAGTTGGCATGCCACACCAAAGAAGACTGCAAGTCGAGGATTTAATAGAGGTTTATGAAAGTCAACTTAATTGTGTTGAGCTGAGGCTACGACTTTCTTGTTTTCCCCACTGCCCCAAATCACTTTCAGTCTGTTGCCAAAACTCTGATTTGTCGAAAGGTTTGAGTTTTCATTTTATTGACCTTTAGCCTATTTATTTTACTATTTAACTAGTTCTGCACAATCTCCATTTGACTAAAAAGTCAGATCCCTTGGTGTTTAAGAAAGTTACTCACTTTGTAGCAATATGAATTTTGTCTTTGTGCCCACACACACACACACACACGCACACACACACACACACACACACACACACACACACACACACACACACACATACACACACACACACACACACAC
>OOFC01051892.1:63564-85509 GCA_900323345.1 Pseudochromis fuscus
CACTTTGTAGCAATATGAATTTTGTCTTTGTGCCCACACACGCACACGCGCACACACACACACACACACACACACACACACTTTCCCTCCTCCAGGCCTTTTCCTTTGGAAGGATGCACTCCTGATGATGAGATCTACAGCGGCTTGTCTGACCAGATAGAGTGAGTCTTTTTCCTAATTGTCAACAGGATATTTTCAAAGAGAGAAGTAATTATAAAAGAAAAGCTCTCTGTTTTTTGTGACTTATGTCTTTTATTGTCACATAAAAAATATTGTTTAACATCTTAAAGCAAATTAAAACATGACAAGAGTTATGGGTTTTTTTCAGATCAGTCCAGTTAAAATTGATTTGAATTGAAAAGACCGTATCCCCTTGAACGATTTGTCCTCTCACATTACCGTATTACAGCAGTGCCCGCTCCCAAAATGTGGATAAGACCATGGCAGATCCATGGCAGAGATTCTGTATACATGCTGAAATATGACTTGGAGCAAGAAGGTTTTCATTTTAAATTACATTTTCCCCAAAGAAATGTTTTAATTATGAATCATTTTGACCTTTGAGGTTTTCGTCAGACAATTTCACACAAACAAAAATCAGGCCACAAAAAACTGCCACCTACAATTACGAGAACTCATACAACAAAAAGCACCCGTCGCTCCAAACTCATAAGAAAACATAAGTGTTGACTAAAAAGAAAGAGCTTCCAGTAAAATCTCTGAGAAGTGCTTTTACTTTGATATGATACTTATCTAATGCTCCAACAAATTAATCTTAAGAATATGAAAGTAACTGAAGTTCAAAAATCCAGTCTTGACTTTTTTCATCAAAATGTAATCACATAAAAACATATTCCTCCAGTTCTCCATGCTAATAATGCTAATGAGAAACATGTTACAAAGTGAAGAAGAATAAAAACTCAATGAAATTTTAAATACTATTAAATAATTTGAATTGTGTTTTTGTGAAATTGTACTAAGGATGATTCAAACAGCCTCCCTTTGTAAGTAATATTATTTCTACCAATATATATTTCATGTAAATGTTGTGTTGAGTCCATTGAATCCCCACCAGCTCCACAGGTGTTGTTCTGTCACTGACTGTGACCTCTGACCTCTGTGTGGAGACAGTGATGTCCCAACAGATAACACTTCTGATGGTAACTGCTCAGTTTTGTGTTTTGTGTATCAGCGACACAGTGGATGAGGATGACGACTTATACGACTTTGTGGAGGATGAGGAGAATGAAGGTGATGAGATCTATGAAGACCTGATGAGGACGGATGAACAGCCTGAAACTGTGAGTGTTTGCACCCAAGTAATGTGTTTGTTCTTTATGAGCAGAATTATTTAGTGAACACAGAGGAGCGTCTGAAATTTTAAAGAAAATAATGTGGAGCAGATGTTTGTTTTTTTCCCCATTTTACTGAGCTTACAATCCTTTTCAATAATTTTGCAACCCATTGTGGATTAAGGATGGAAATGATCTCAATGCAAAAATGCTGTTAGAAATATCCAGGCTTCATCGTGATTGAATAAAATCACATATTAATGTTTTAATTGTCTGAAATATTAATAAATCAGTTGGATTATTACTGTAACACTGTTGATTATCTGTGAGGAAAATTAAACACACTTCTTCTAAAAAGTTAACTTGAAGTAGCAGAAAATATTTACTTGATACAACATGAATAACAAGAAAATAGAAAGAAAAAAGTTACCAACCAGCATGATGTAAATGTAGTCGGTGAAAGAGACAGAGGTAGTCCTGCCACTAGCTACTGAATGCAACTAATGTTTGTTTACATACAAAAAAGTTAAATCTTGTTCAAACTGGACTCATGTAACATTTTCTTTGTGTGTTTTTGCAGCAGCCAAAGACTGGTGTGGACAAGCGAGAGTGCTGCCTGCAGGAGATCAGGCAAACTGAAGAGAAATACACAGATACATTGGAATCTATTTTACAGGTGTGCTCACATCCACAGTCTGATGAAAAGAGGCGCCGTGCATTCACACACCTATAAAACATACACAATAAACTGAACTGAACTATAAAACATCACTCACAATCCTTGACACACACTCACAGACAGACATTTATATTCACGTTTAAAGACTGATTAATAACCATTTTGTGTCTTTTGCGCAGCACTTTATGAAGCCTCTTGAAAAGTTTCTCAAGGCTCCTGACATTGAAAGTATCTTCATCAACATTGAGGTACAAAAGGAGATCATCTGTACACATATTGTACACACACATTCACCCTCATGAAACAGCCTTGTGTACAGAGCTACTGCATTTGTGTATTTGTAGGATTTGGCTTACACTCATCGCAATTTGCTAGAGGAAGTTCGGAGCTCCATCCTGACTTATGGAGCCAGGAATCTGTACCAGGTGTTTCTGAGCTACAAAGAGAGGTATACAGCGCATGCAGCACACACACCTAACACTACTAATACATGAGTCTAATATATGTTTTTATATCTATCACTCCCTCCTTAGGCTGTTATTGTACGGTCACTACTGTAGTCAGGTGGAAACAGCAACAAAACATCTTGACAAGCTTTCAAATATGAGGGAGGACATCAAGATGAAACTGGAGGTAAGGACAACACACACACACACACACACACACACAAGGGGGATGTGTGATATTGGCACTGACTATTTGGTGGTGTACAATAACACACATAATGTGCAGATGATGTGTACGTCACAATAAGGGTACAAAAAAGGGTTTTTTTTTTGTTTGTTTTTATGGCACGAATGTCACACAGTCAGTGTGTACTATACACTGAGTCCCTGAAGCCACACACCTGTTGAACACAATAGGCTGTATTTGATGGTGGAAATCTGGGGAGGCAGACTGTGTACTTGCTCATTACCTCTGCTGAAGGAGGCTGTTGCCTGCCTGCGTTTGTTGCTTGTTTGTCACCAACGTTACAGAAAAAAGTATGAATGGATTTTTTCATTGATAGGGTATCAGTCTAGGAACAAATAATAAAACCTGGGTGAGATCAGAGGCGGGGATCCTGTCCAAACAAATCCAGAAATACCAGGATATTCCTCTTTTAATGGGTGAAAGTTTTAACAAGATAGTGTTGCTGTTTCACTAAAGAGCAACAGTGGCCTATAGCATCAGTACTGCTGCATTATGCCTTGGTAGAGGTTTGCTCTCTCTGTATGCTTTCTTATTTCAGTGTTGTATTTAGTAGCATTTAAGTACATTTGGTCTTTTTCTAATGAAAGTATTTAGAGAGCAGGATACATAGTAGCATCATGGTTTGTCTCATTGCCTACCTGTGATACTACAGCATTGTTTGACTGAATACCTTGGATCATACACAACATCATATATTAGTCATTGTTGTGATGTATTATTAAACGATAACTGTAATGTGTGTAATTTATACAGGACAGTCCAATAAACTACAAGGAAAAAACTAGGAAACTTTTGGTTTCTGTGCTATGATCAACTTTCTGTGGAACGAAGGAAAGACATCTGAGAAAATGGTTTCCTTTAGGTAAAAGCATAGACTGTATATAGAAATATAATATAGCAGCAGAAGGACTTGTGAAATTGGCCACCAAAAAACAAGGTGGTTTATTTTCTCACTATTGCCTAATCATAGAGATACTTTAGTTACTTTGGGTCGATAAAGGTAATTTTAGTGGTGCTAGCAGCTCCATTGCTCTGGTTCATTACAAGCATTGATGATGTGATGATCCCCTGTGACACTACCAGCAGGTCCAAATTTCACATGGTTATTTAAAAAGGTCAGTACCTGTGCTGATATTCACTGGTCTCAGTCGGTAAATCCAATGGACTGACTTCTCATTTCAGAGGTGCTGTAATGTTTCCACACCTATAAACAAATATCGGTTTAGCTATTTATATTTCCATCAGTCTTTGTTTAGTGGTAATTAACAAATGATAGCATGCTAACACGCTAAAATATTTAGAGAATATTATAACAGCTTAACATCAGTGTGTTAGCATTTAGCTGTGCCTAAATACAACCACAAACAAACGTTTAAATGCTTTGTCTTTTTAAAATATAAATGTTAGCTGTCCAAATAAGTATTGTAATGTACTGCCTCAGTAATTCTGCTCTACTGTCAGCTAGCAGTTCAGGATTGAGGGTGTCGACACATTTTGCATTCTTATTATGATACGATACGATATGATAGAACTTTGTTGATCCCAAAGGAAATTGTTGTTTGTTGTTGTCCTGGATGTTTGATGGCAGGTTGGACATACAAATAGCTGCATATTTATTTGAACATAACTTGCCTTCCTAATGTTTATGCAGTATATTTAGTCATGGTTTGGTCCTGTTATCTACTTTGGCACTACCATGAACACTAGTTCGGATTGAGCATTTAGATGACATACAGTCATCAACCTCATGTTTTAAAACTTTGTAATGCCAGAGGAAAGTTTTGATATTGTGTGTTGGCAGTTTTGCAAATGTGTCCTTTATAATACAAGAAAATGCTTTATGGACTAGGGTTTTAATACAGGATTTGGACTATGGAAAACTGGCAGGAAGTCCACCATACACCCTCCTAACACATCTATGATTTACTGCATGTGTTGACTCGTGTTTCTCTTCCTCAGGAATGTTCAAAGAGAGCAAACAGTGGCCGTTTTTCTCTCAGAGATTTACTCATGGTCCCGCTGCAGAGAGTCCTCAAATATCACCTGCTGTTACAGGTAGGTGTGGAGACATCATACACTGTACATAAAATGGACAAAGCTAACATGGTGTTACCGTTGGTTTGATGACTCGCATTTTGAAGGCGGGAGTTTAGTGTTTGAACAGAGCCACAAGTGACCATATTTGGATATGAAGGGAAGAGTAAGGAGGCGGGTGTAACCCCTCTGAATCTGAGGATGCTGCCCAAAGTGTGTGAGACTAGAGTTCAGTGGATAAAATGTGTTTGTTTTTAATTAGATTATTTCATGATTAAAAATGACAATTTTTGAATTGAAGTCATTTGTACCTCGCATCTAGTGGCCGTCAGTGGCATTGCACTTTTCTGTACTTTAGCATTGGCTTCAGTTCTGAGACCTGGTTGCTCCGTCCACTTCTTAGATTCATCCAGTGGCTTGATGTGGTTTGCTTGTGTCTGCAGGAGCTGGTGAAACACACCACAGACCCAACAGACAAGGACAACCTCCGAACAGCTCTTGATGCCATGAGAGTAAGTGTGTGTGTGTGGGTGTGGGTGTGTATTTGTTGACCATTAACTTTAATTTATGATATTCAACTGTTTGTTGGTGTGTCTGTTTCCAGGACCTGGCTCAGTGTGTGAATGAGGTGAAGCGAGACAATGAGATCATCAGACAAATCACCACCTTCCAGCTGTCTATAGAAAACATGGTGAGGTCACCGTTTCACTTTTAATCCCTTTCTTCTTCAGCTGTTTGTTGTTTTTCTTCTTTGGTCATCTTCGTCCTTCTCTGTTCTTCAGCCTCAGTCTCTAGCTCTCTACGGTCGACCCAAGATCGACGGAGAGCTGAAGATCTGCAGCTCAGAGAAGAAGTCCAAACAGGACAGGTGTGTGTTGTTGACCTGTCTGTGTATTATTTGGTATGTTCCACGCTGCTGGTTGACCCTGTGTTTGTGTGTGTTCGTCAGGTATGCTTTCCTTTTCGATAAAGCTGTGTTTATTTGTAAGAAGAAGAGCGGAGAGACTTTTGAGCTAAAGGAGATCATTGAACTTCAGCACTACCAGATTCGAGATGAAACCACAGGAGAGAAGGACAATAAAAAGGTCTTCATCTCTAGACTGCAGCATCAGTCACACCAGATAATACATCTGCTATGCATCTAAAAGACTGACAGTGTGTTGTTGTTGTTGTTGCTGTGTATGAACAGTGGTCGTATTTGTTCCTCCTGCTGGACGGCTATGGGAAGTGTGGGTACGATTTCTTCTTCAAAACTAGAGAGCTGAAGAAGAAGTGGCTGGAACAGTTTGAGATGGCTCTGTGAGTTATCACACATGAACATATATACATGGAAATACAAACACACACTCACTGTACACGACCCGCTACCAAACACAAACTGTTTAATCCCCAAGAGGCTGGACATTAAATTATTGCATATTTTAGTCAATAAATATTTTTTGGAAAAAATATTTTAGTAATTTAAAGTCAATATAGAATGTATGTGTTGTAAACACCCAGCACTGAATAACTTCATAAACAGACAGAGAAGTTTAACTGCAACCACTTGTCATTCATGGTTTTGCGTTGCAGATTACGCAACCTCATGATTTGTTGTTTGTGTTATTTGCAATCTGACTGCACTGTGGTGGTGCTACCATTGGTTTCCTCAGTCAGGAAAACCAACAGATGCTGTCTTAGCAGAACAAGCTGTTTTACTTCAACCAAAGTCAAACTATCTGCCAGTGAAAACCAGCTTGTTTCTGGTTGCAGGTCAAACATGAGTCCTGAGAACTCCACAGCGAATAACCATGACTTCCAGATGCACTGCTTTGAGGAAACCACCTCCTGCAAAGCCTGCTCAATGTTGTTAAGGTACTTTTGACTCGCGTGTGTGTTTGTTTTTTGTCTCTTCACGCCAATTAAAACAAAAAAAACTTTCCCATTGAGTTAAAATCTCTCCATCTGTCGTCTGCAGGGGGATATTTTTTCAGGGCTATCGCTGCACTCGCTGTAAAATGGCAGCTCATAAAGAGTGTTTAGGCAGAGTTCCTGCCTGCGGACGAAACTCAGGTCTGTATACATCCATGTGTACATGTGTAACGCTGATTACTATAGTGATCACTTCTTATACTGATAGACTTCTTTAAATTACAGATCATTCTGCCACTTTGAAAAAGGTACGACTACATTAATCAACAGTTCAGTCAAGTGTAACATCCTGTGTTTTATTTAACTTGTACAAATAGAATCAACTGTGCTCCTGTCTGTTGTTCCTCCAGCATAAAACACAGAGGTCCTCCGGGCATGCCAGCATTGGTAAGAAATTTAACATATAATGAGCTTAAATAAAACTTTAAAAGTTCTTACTGATTATGTTTATTCACCAACACAACTTCTTAAATATCCAAGACTGAAATGTCCACATTACATTTCAGATTTCCTTCCAAATATCACAGCGTCCCCTGTTTGTGTCTCAGGATTTCCTAAGATGGAGGTGTGTCAGGAGTATTATGGCTTGCCGCCGCCTCCTGTGGGTTTTGGCCAACCGCTCCACCTCTCCAGAGGTGACATCATTGAGCTGACCCGTGCCGACGCCGACCTGCCCTGGTGGGAGGTAAAAATCAAACCCCAGGGTGTACACTCCGAGGGGGTCACATATTATGTCGATGAGTTTTCAAGTCTTTGTTTCCTGTGGTTAATGTGTAGGTGTGAGATGCTTTTGTCTTTTTCAGCGTCTTTTGTCATTTTCCTCTCTGCATCTCGTTCTGTCTCCCACTTCCTCCCTCGTGCCAGAGCTGCACTTCTGTCAGTTTGCAGTCGACTGTGTAGCTTCATCTGAACCGCTCTGATTTGGAAAATAAATGTAATGTAATGGCTCAATTCTATTTAGCTGCTTTAGTTTCATGGCCCTGCTTTGGTTCATGCTGGCTCCCAGCCACACTGTTGTTAACCAAAAGTCCTTGTTAACGTATTTTATTTACTATGACATCTCAGAAAAAATGTCTCTTTGATTATATTTACCTTGATACTGATCATTTCTCTAGGTTTCAGGCAGCTGCCAAAGGAAAGGCTTATTTGTTACAAGAAAGTCATTTTGCTTTCTACTTATTGAACACCACGTTTTATTTAGTAAAAGGCAGAGAGATTAAAAAGATAAAGATTAAAAAGATATTTAAAAGGGCTACAAATCAAAACTCTGTATTTTGACTCCCGTGTTAGTTGTCTCATGAACCTCTGGGTTTATGGTGTGTGTGACCCTTTGAAGGGCTCGGCTTGTATGTTGGGAATCACAGAACTAAACTACTGAACTACCTAAATTTCAAAACATTTAAATTCTTCTGACTCATGGAGGTATGATTTTTAAGCCAGCAGTGTCCCAGGGGCCAGACTTTTTTCTACTTTTCCTGCTGTAAGTACAGTTGCTAAACATTAATTGTGTTTTTTCTTGGTAATTATTAATTGGGTAATCATTTTCAGTGGTTTTTCCATTTGGTTTTTTTTTTGTTGTTGTTGTTTTTATTTATTGATTTATTTATTTTTGCATTCAAGTGCTTGTGGGAATCTTCATTACACAGATTTGCTTTCAATTCATAAAGTTTCATTGACTAAAATAAGCAGAAGTGTACACTGAACACTGTTAAGCCTTCACTTCCTTCAGCTGCATAAGCAACCACAAACAGTGAACTTGAAAAGAAGCCCTTTAATTCTTTTATTGTTTACTGATGTGAAAGCAAATATCAGTCAAGTCGCTTTCTGTGAATTGATTCTCAACGGTACTGGAAGTATCAGACACCAAAAACTGCAGACTAAAGACATTTTCATTTATCTCAAATCTTTCATTTGTTGTGGAAAGGTTTTGAAGTTAACAGGCTAAAGCTTGAAAAACAATGACTCTGTGCTTTAATCTATCATACTTTTGAACTATAGCCCGATGAATCCACAACGTTTTATTCAGCTTTTAATCTCAAACCTTTTTCATGATAGTTAGAAAACACTCAGGATTCACACAATGTGTAATTTATATGTGATCCATAAATAATCTTTAGAATTGACAGTAGCTTCAGGCTTTGCAGGACGTCCTCACTGAAACCCTGCGTGCACATTTTGGATGTGTGAATTACCCCTGATTACTACCAACTGCACCTGAGTGATTTTAACAATTGTGATAATGGTTTGGAGTTATACAGCACCATTTTTCATTCACACCCAGTCATACTGGTAGCAGTAAGCTAGGTTAGCCACAGCTAGGTTAGCCTGGGGCAGACTGATGGAGGCGTGGCTGCCAGTTTGTGCCCTTATTCAGTCAACATTCAATTCATAAGGCAATGTGGGTAAAGTGCCTTGCTCAAGAACACACCGACAATGACTGGGAGGAGCAGGAATCGAACCAGTGCTAGATGACCACTCTACCACTAAGCCACTGTGGTTTGACTTTTTCTTTGTGTAACAGTCTGACCATGTGATTGGTTGTTTTGTGTGTTACTCAGGGAAGAAATCTGACTGTTGGTCAAATGGGCTGGTTCCCCTGCCAAAAAGTTCAGCCCTACGTCGCTGTGAGTACAACCCACCACTCGGCACGAGATACTGAAAGCATACACCCTCCCCTTTCATGAAATAAAAAAAAACCCATCATCATTTCCTGAGATGTGACTCTGTGAAACCAACAAATGACAGACACTATGCTCACTGTAGTCCAGTGGTTTCTGCCAGCTTGCAGCAGCTTACCACCATTAGCTGTACTGAAACAAACATTAAGAGTATTAGGAAGTGAAGATTTGTTACCACCATGACCTCAGACTCTTGTTTAGATTTGACCTTTGTGTGATCTCACCCCTTTCCAGAGGCCGACCCCGGACCTCTCTGGCTTTAACTGGTGAGTACCGACAGGAACTGGGATGAATCCCTTGAACCCTTAGACTGTGGATAGAAATGGACAAAGCAAGTGTGACATCCCCCATTGAGTTGTGGACTCCCATTTTGAAGCCAAGAGATGGGCATTTGAACGTTGCCATGTTGGTTGTTTGGAGCCAGAAGTTGACCATATTTGGTTATGATGGAAAGAGTGAGGGGGCGGGTCTAACCCTGGAACCTGAGGTCACTGCCTCAGGTCACTGGTCTCCAATGAGAGCAGTAATATTCCTCTTTTTAAAACCTAATATCTATTTAGTTATGGATTGTTGTTTTTTTTGTTTGTTTGTTTGTCAGATAGACCACCACTTCACTAATAGCAACAATCAACTTTAGCTAATGACATGAGAATGACTTCTGAAAAAAAAATATTGGCAGCGTATTTCATGTTTGAAAATGAGTATTTTTGAATTGAAGTCAGTTGGAGCCAGTTTCTTGGAGCCAGCCTCCAGCGGCCGTCAAGTGTGTTGCACTTTTTTGCATTGGCCTCATTGTTGAGCCCCACTTGCTTCGTCCATTTCTATATACAGTCTCTGATCTAACCTCAAGGTTGGAGTTTCTTCCTGTATTGCAATGCTCTGTCAAACTGAATGGGAAACACCACAGACCTTACACAGGAAAATAACCCCAGCTAATAGCCACAAAAACAGAAGCAGATACAGAGAAGTACTTGGTGTTTTTAAACCAGCATTTGGGTGAGAACCAATGGGATGTAGCAGTTCACGCTATTGCCACTATTGTCTTTGTCCATGAAGATAACCTTTAGTTATTGTGACCTATTGTACAGTCATTGTTCTCTGCCCCTGAGTTTATAATATCAACAATGATGTAGGACATTTACAGACCTCCAAGTGATAACAAACACTAAATTCAACAACAGCTTGTGAGAACCATGCCTGAGATTAAAAAAGTGTTAACCTTTGGTGCCACCTGGTGGAGGTATCAAGTGTAACTGTATAAAACAAGGATTTTGCTGATTGCAGCAATTTTCATCTCGAAGAATGATGCTATCAATATAATTTACATAAACTCTACTGTCACATGAAATGAAATTTTAGAAGTACAACACCTTATTCAGAATGTATATGCACTTTACACTTGTATACTTCATGAATAATTTATAGCTCACTGTGTGTAGTTGTAAACAAATATGTGTTTTTCCATTCATCTCCCAGTAACTGTAACTCTTCCTATTGGCACACATAAGCTGCTATATAAACAAATAATGAATAACAATTAAGTAAAATACCCTTTAAATCTCCTTAAAGCTGCAAACAGCTGCACTGTAGTGTGTTTTAAACCACTTTTTAAATGTTTATGGACTGCTTAGAAGTAAAGTTTATTGAAACAAATCTTTTAACCAATGGGATGAGGTGAAAGCTGAGAGTGTTGGTGTAACTGAAGCACAATAGAGAGAATCATAAAGTTGAATTATTTAATTGCAGTTACAAAATAATTATTGTATTCAGTTCAGAAGATGTGAATTTTAATTGTTGATTTATGTATATACAAAACTTACGTAATCTCACTTGAAGCCAAGAGTAATATTGTGTTTCTCACTGTGATTCAAGGTTTGCAGGGAACATGGATCGAACCGCTGCCAAAAACCTGTTAATGTCCCGGTCTGATGGGACGTTCCTCGTGCGGCAGAAAGATGGAGGAGAGTTTGCAATCAGCATCAAGTGAGGCTTAGTAAAGATGGCCGCCTAGAAAGCAGTGGTTCAGTGAAATGAGCACAATTTGGCAAACTAGTGACATTTCTATTACCGTATTTTCCGCACTATAAGGCGCATCGGATTATACACCTTCAATGAATGGCCTATTTTAATACTGTTTTCCCATATATAAGGTGCACCGCATTATAAGGTGCATAGAATGAAAACTACTGTAGTGGCTGGAGTTGCGTTATCCATCCAGATGGACCTGCGCTAAAGTCACTCAGTCAAACTTTATTAATAGAAAACAAACCAACGTTCTGACAACTCCGTTCACTCCCAAAACAAGCTAGTACATTCACAATACGGTACCGTACGTACCGGTAGCTCTTACCGATATTTGCGCCGCCTTCATTTAAAACAATGTATTTCCAACTCCATTTGTCACAGTTCAAAGCTACATGAACAGCCACTGTATTTTTTTCTCCGAGGTAACATCAGTGACGTAGTATTATCTTTTACCAACAGCAAGGTACAACAGGTAGTGCAACTTTTTATCACGTAGTTAATGCACTCGTGCAATTTTGGGGTCTTTATACACACAAGTGATGTGGTACTGGAATTCCCCTTTACCGTTTTTACTGCTGTTACTTCGGCAACGCCCCCTGACTACGGCAGCCATAATTAACCAATATTAATGCATATATAAGGCGCACGGATTATAAGGTGCACTGTAGGTTTTGGAGAAAATTAAAGGCTTTTAGGTGGAGCTTATAGTGTGGAAAATACGGTACACTAAAAATACTTTACATCCAGACCGCTGCTTACAGTTATTCTGAGGCGATTTCTCATTTCAAATCAATAACAGACTTTTTTCAATATTTATTAAAATCATGTTTCATGATGCTGTTACTCTCCAACGCAGAGAATATTTCCACTTCCATGCTCAACAAGGGGCAAATAAAACTTACCACAACAAGGCGACGGGCAGCTTTCTCGGTCTCCCAGATCTTGTTCTGGAGACGGGGTTGAGCATAAATCTAGAGCCAGTATGCAGTTAATGTAGCTTAGCATAAAGACTGAAGGCAGGGAGGGAAACAGCTCTGTCTGGGGGGACAGACAAACCCAACAGGAACATTTTCTCCTCTAACACACACTAAATATCACCATATATATCTTTTTATTTCATCTATGACATTAAAAAAATAAAGGTAGTACAACAAGGTAGTACTGGCGAACAGATCTTGTTAGATACACACATTTTTATAAATCATCCTCAGTTCAAGATAAATCATACAACTTCTCACCCTTATTCTAACAGTTTGCCATTACAAGCCAAATATGAACTGTTTTGAAATTTAATCACTGTAAACTACTCTAAAGAATATTAATATAAAGCTGGAAAATGAGCCTCTTTAAACAGAAATGTACATGATTTTTCTCGCACACTTAAAAACCCTGAAATGGAGACTGTAATGATACATCTGCAGAAGAACATCTGTCGATATCCAGGTTGTACATAATGGTTTTCTCCTAAGTTGTCCTTGAAAAGACAGAACCGGCATTGCACACCTACACACACTGCCTGAGCAATAACTCTTGTCACAAACATTTCACTAACAGCTGATATTACTGCAGTAAGCAGAGTAGTGTTGAGGCTAAATGAACGGAAAAAACGATGCTGAAAAAGTGTAATTACAATCTTCTACAGTGAGAGGTGCATTAGCCTTAATGTTGTTAGAAGAGTTTTTGAGCCAGTGAATACTGAGTATTTAAGAGTCCATCTTCCCTTAAAGTGCCAAGTTTAAGTTTCAGGAGTTTTTTCAATGTGTCCCAAAGTCTTTGTTGCAGAAAAGTAATGGAGAATTACCAAGTAAATCTGATCAAACAGCCAAGAATTACTGCAAAGAGTATGAGCTCAGAAAGATTAAGTTAGCTTTCTGGATGCTACACCCACCCCAAACAGTAGCTTATCTAAAGTGTGTGTCTGAGCAGAGATTTTAGGAAGAAGACGAATACTGTCACGAAGAGGATGGAGGATGAGAAAGGTTTCTCAAAAAACATAAAACTTCATTTAAATAAAAAGGAAACTGTCATTTTGTCACTTTTGGTCTTATTTGTGTTATTCTATTTTGTGCTAAAAAAAAATACTCGACAGGACAGAAAACCTGAATAGCAAAGCTTTTCTCTTTGTTGTGAAAGATAAACAGTCTCAGTCTAATTTGCTTTTGCTTTTTCTAGTTAATTTCAGCCATGACCCCATTTGAACAAGACAGACTCTATTCTTATATTGTTAAATTGTTGAAAACATGTCATAATTTCATTTTGAAGATAAAGAAAAAACCAAAGAACAATTTTTTGGGGAAAAATAGTGAACTACAGAAAATAAAAAATGACAATAATCACCAATAAATCACTCCGACTTGCAAAGGATGGATCAGCTGGTTTCATTTTGCTAACCTTTAAAGTGTATCTGAATCAATTTCATGAGGCCCAGACTTCCTGTGACACATACAATATTTAAGCAAATTAAGTGTACATCTGTCATTCTTTTCTAAATCAATTCTCGGCCTCAGGCGGCAGTTTTTACCCCAGCAGAGTCGGCCATTGTTTCCCCGCTGCCCGACAGGCAATCATGGACCAGTTGTTGGATTACGCTGCCTGGAATAGCATCAAGCGTGAAGAACACAAGACTCACAGCAAGTAGTCTGATCAGAAATACATTTGTTTTGAAGAAAGCCTCCCTGGTTTACTTCAGGCTTGACTTTCAACAGTTCGGGAAACAATGCAACAACTATTACAACTTTCATTTCATGCTTCTCAGTCTCTTTCTGTCTGTGTATCTGTGTGTAAAAAAAGATAACTAATTCTTATGCATAGCAACAAGCCTTCATACATAAATGACAAAGAAGGTCACGCTTCATTGCTTTCCAAAATGACCATCAGAAAAATAACTCGTACATTTTCTAATTTGCCACTGCACAGTTATGGTTTATGCTCATTTAGTCAATTAACTGCTTGGTTAAGGCGAGGTGGTCATGGATAAATTAAACCGTCACTGACTGGTAGAAGTGTGTCAAACTCGCACACACAGACACCATAGACAGTTACTTCAGGTATTTTGAGCATATTCAAGGCACAGTATCTGAAAACGATTTTATACAATTTGCTCAAATCATCTCAAAAGGTGGTATCAGACACATTATAGCCAGATGTTGCATCTCTTCAAGGAACTGTCTGGAAATACCTCCTCACAGGCTCTGTGCCATCGGTCCTCTGTAACAATAGCAGCTGATGTTACATTGAAATTACTGCACACATTGGCTTTCCAAAACCTTTTACTCGCTTATAGTCCAAAGATGTGGCTCATGCATGCGTTAGCGTTGGTCATTTGATTAGCTATCTCCTTTAACTGTGAACTAAACAATGGGGATACATATATGCCAGGGGTGGGCAATCCTGATTCAAATGATCAGGATCGTTATCAGGCTTCGAGGACCAGGATGGCCCACCCCTGATATATGCTGACATATGAGTGAAAGTGTTCTGAATGTCATCTCAACCATCCTGCTATTCAGGAAAATGATCTTTCAAAGCATCTGAGCGCATAATGCAAATGAATTTGAGCTAAAAAGTGCAATACCACTGATGGCCACAAGAGGCTGGCTCCAATAGACGTCCATTCATAAAGTAAATTCTTTTTTCCTCTTTTGTTTGTTCCGGTCTGATCAGCCAAAGAAGCTGAATCTGTGTCTGAGAATATTTTCACAAAATTATAGATATTATTCCTTCACAAAGAGAGGAATATTTTGCACCAGTAGACACGCCCTGTCACGACCTCTTATCAAAATATGGTTACTTCTGGCTACAAGAAAACCCAGATGGTGTCAGTCAAACACCAGATTGATATGTCAATGCTTGTTGACAAGTCACTGGATGACATCACTGTAGTCATGACAGCACTGAAATTGGCTGTTGGATATCCTGTAAGAAGTTTGTATCAGGTGCTCCATCATACAGACGACCCAGGAATTCGAGGGCACTCATTACTCTATCAAAATGAACTGTTGTGTGCCAGATCTGACTCAAAAACTAAGAAACTTTCACAGATCTACTTCAAAGTGCAGATGTTAAGATGATCTCTGTGGTAATCTATCAGATGATTCAGTACAAAGTGGTGCAGTCAGGTAAACCGACTGTAACGTTGACTGAGAACGTGTTCAGTCAGTGTATCTGCTCCCTCTGTCAACTGTGTTGACGGATCGCTGGCTCATCATTTCGAGCTTTCCCTGAAAAGTTCAAAAGACTTATTCACACATGACTCATTGCTATTCTGACAGTT
Source organism: Pseudochromis fuscus (assembly GCA_900323345.1). Classification (NCBI taxonomy): domain Eukaryota; kingdom Metazoa; phylum Chordata; class Actinopteri; family Pseudochromidae; genus Pseudochromis; species Pseudochromis fuscus. Next base: position 79,150 of record OOFC01051892.1, read on the forward strand.
TTGATCTCGCTGCTCTCTTTGATTTTGAACTGGTCATAAAAAGCCACAGTCGGATCACAATTTTAGCATTTCATTAGGTTATGCAGTAATAGCTAAGGAAACTACTTTAGGAGTCCAACAGAAATAGCAGTCAGCTCAAGGTCTGGTTGACAGAATTCAGCATCTTCAACACATGGGGGAAAATTAGATATGAGTTTGCTATAAAACTAAGACCTTGACAAATGGCCACAGTTCCCATAAAACCTGTCAGTGACTGTTCGAAGCTGGGACTCTGAGAAGATTAAATTCTCTAATTTGAATTCAAACAGACTGTAACTTGATGCCAGTTGAATATCCCAGTGTTGCTCAGATAATGCTGCAGAGGAAAATGGGCGCTTGCATCTGTGCAAACCAGAAGCCTGTATTCATTCTTTCACTTCAAGTCCTCTTTGGATGGCTGGAGAGACGTGTGTGTTGTGCGTATGTGTTTGGTGTCTTGTTTTGAGAATGTCTAAGTGGTCGTTGTCACCTGGGTAAATGAATTTATTGACTCTGTCTCACTTGCTGCCGGGAATTGGTCCAGCCTCAGAAATATTTAATTGGAGCCTTCATCAGAGCTAATGCTGCAAAGAGAAAGTTATGTGAGAATAAACAGGCACTCTAGCTGATTGGAAATTAATCACTAGAACATTGTTAGAATAAGATAGAGGCCAGTGTCGAACTTTATTTATGTTTAAGTATGTGTCTGCTAAGGTCTGTCTGTCTGTCTTTGTCTCAGTGCACTAATCCTTAATTGAGCCTATTATAAGTTGAGGCATTGGGTCATACATGAGTCCTAAAACAGATTAAGTATCTGTAGAGACTTTTCTGCCAGATATGAAATTTAATTAGGTTGGAGAATGCCTTCTTATGTAAATCCCACAAGCCAAACAAACACGTTTGGATTTTGTAAGACCTGACAGATCACGGACACAGCAAGGTGGGACAATAAGGGAACAAAAGAATGGGTTATAATTATTAATCAGACTTTTAATTTTTAAAAGTAATCACTAAATGAATGTAAAACACACTTATTTGGATTTTAACCACAGACTTTCTTGACTTAACACTTACTATTTTTAGCCAAAGCTCTTAAACTTAATCTGATTGTGTTCATCTTTGATCATTTTCACTTACAGTGTGTTGACTCTATTATTAAGCAAAGTAATCTGTGCATACTTTATTGATCCTTTACAGAAAATGACTTTGTCACAGCAGCTACAAAACACAAACAACAAATAAGAATAGTATACATTATAAAACAACAACAAAGAAAAGAATAAATACCCAATAGACAAAGTTATTGAAATGTGGAAGAATAAAAAATCCACATATGTACCTGAGAGTTCCTGCTTTCCACAGTATACAATACTTTACTGCACAGCAACATTGAAAAGTGTGACGGCAGCCGGCAGGTTGGACCTCCTGCTGCTCGGTCCTGGACTTAAGTGGAATCAGTCTGTGGCTGAAGAGACTCTGTGGAAACACCTCAAGATGGAGAAGTGTGGGTGAGTTTCATTGCTCATTATAGAGTTCAACTTTCTGAGCATTCTCCATACAGCACAGCCTCCCACTGAACAGTGTCCAGTTCACCCCCAGTGATGGAGCTCACCTTCCTAATCTGTTTATTTAACAGGTCCTTATCCTTACCACCACTGGGAGTTTAAATTATGCATTAATGCTGTGCAATCATTATTTAATGAATTCACAAGATAGTTAGTAAATTGGTCCAATAAGAACAAATGTGTTTCATACACTGAGGCTGTATTTACAGGTGAGTTCACTTCCCTGTCTGTACACTCTAATTAGAAGTGTTTACTCCGTGTGATTTGGGGCCTTGATGAGTTGATCCACCTAACTAGCAGCTGTGTCAACAGGGATGCAAAACTCATGCCTCATTAGCCAAAACTGTCAGTGGCGCTGGCAATGTACACTTTGTAATGTATTGCTGACCAGTATCTCTCACCAGGAGGTTCAGCTAATAAAGACACTGGAGCTTGAAGGTCACATTTTCAAAGTAGGAGATAATAGAGACAGTTTTTTGCTGATCGCTTAGTGTTTGCTGGTCTTCATTTTTTTTAATCACTTTTATGTGCGATGTAATCACGCTTATGAGAACATAATATATTCTTGACAAGCAGTTAGTTCTGCTCCCCTTTGTTCTGACACAGCAGGGCAGAGTTGATGGGGGAGACTGCGCTTTTTCTTCAAGACTTTGAGCTAAACTTCACGCTGTGGTAGAACCTCTTGAGCTGTCTCTGAGGAACATGCAAACAAACAAATTCCTAATTAGATGCATTATATACACCGGTAGATTTAAGCTGTGTGAATGGTGTCTGGACGGAGATTCTCACAGCTGCAGTTAAAAGGCAGCGTGGCTTTACAAAGTCATCCATTTCCGAAGTAGACATTTTATCTGATCTTATGTGCCACACGAAATTAAAGCTTTTTGTGCCTCACCTCTTTTCAAGGGAGACTATTTTCTGGATTGAAGCTGGTGAATGTGAATGGCTATTGTGGTCAATTTACCACAGGTATCTGATAGGTTGTTTGAGGAGATCATTTTGAAATTTCTCTCAGCTGTGTGGAAAATGTGATGCAATCTGTCATCAGAGATTCAGGAAAAGGCTCAAACTACATCAGCTCAGTGGAGGTGCTTTTTAATTACCACAGTCTAGCCTGAGTAGTCATCCTTTAAAGACAACATTATAAACAAATACAAACTGACTTATGTCTCTTCCCTTGCACGCTTGGGTCTACAGTGGCTCTCTGGCACATGCATCACGTTTTAGCACCCTGCGGCAAATCATACTGCGAAGACTAGTGTTTTCATTACAAAGACACAGCAGGCCATTTGCCCTGTGTGTTTAAAGCCGACAGTCCCCACCCTGAACCGAGCTGTATTAACGTCATAGTGCACCCAGGAGGTCTTTGGTGCTGCACAGCTTTTGTTTAACTCTGTGTAATCCTATTACAACAGATATGATCCTGGATGATTTTTAATTTACCCTTTCTGTCAGAATATTGTCGCTGCCCACTTTAAATCAGTTCATCTGGGAGTTCTTCTTTTCAATCCAAAGTCAGACAGATTTATAAGATGGCAAATATATTCCAAGTCAAAAGACATGACCTTGGTCAATAAACAAACACAAAAATGTTGTAGTTTGTTGATAATGTGAGGTCAGGATTTAGGTCTTCTGTCTGGAAAGGAGGACTCAAGCAGGGACATAATCACAGAAGGCAGAAACAGGCAGAGTTTGGTTTTCTATGTGTTGCGACCTAGAAATGCCTGGACACGTGGATAAGGGATCTACAGTAGAGAGCACTTTGATTTTATTTATATGCATTGTTTAAAGCTGCATTTCCACTGGTGCCACCTCACTTTGCCTGGCCCTAGTTTTGGCAAATTTCCACTGGCAAAAAAATACCTGGAACTTGGTACCAGGTACGATTTTTCGTACTTCCTCTCCTGCGGTTCCAAAAAAAGTACCAGGTACGAGCAGGTACTAAAATCTTATTGGTCGGAAAAGTCACTGCGTCATTGTGTCATCACTGTGCGGCACATAAACATTTTTACCTGCAAGCCGAGAGTCTGCACGGTTATAATCAGAATAAAAAGTTTCTACTATGTGGGGAAAACCACTAAATAGATCGGTTTAGTATACAATAACATCGCTTTAGTGCAACGTTAACATTTTATTTAAAAACACAAGCTGAAAAAAACGTGAGCTCTGAGCAGCTGATGGAGGTTGTAGAGACAGCTCATATCTCTGAAAACTTCAGAGCAAGTTTTTAACCAGGCTCTAATTTGATGAATTAACAACATATTTGAAATAAAAACAACTAATTTCTTGCCTGAAACAATCTTCAAACTGCTTCCTGTGACACCAGAACAGTAGAAATCTGAAGATTACTTCATCAACTTTCTCCTCTTTCATCTGATGACCTACATGGAGGAGGGACTATCCTCGGCAATGGTCAGGCAACTGAGGCGGGCCGATCTGGACACCAGTGGAAATGTGGCTTAAGTGTATTTGTTTGTGATCATACGTTGTTATGTAGTGGACCACACAGGACGGAGTGTATAGTGGTTTTAGTTGACGGCATACGTCATTACTGTGTGTCCAGGTGTGAGGTGGGTATGGTACCGAAGCCTATTGTGGTTGTTGTGAAGCTGCATGTGCCCCTGCTGCTTTGAGAAAAACACCTTCCAATAAAATCAAATAAACAAAGGACCAGGGTTGATAAAGTTGCCGAACTAAAGATGGTGTCCTGTCTGTCAAGAGTGCAACATATACCGAACCTCCTTTTTATTGAACTTTTCATTTTTTTGATTGAAACTGGATGTGGGTACAAAACACATTTCACTGTGCACTGTACTGTGTATAATTGTGTATGTGACAAATACAGATCTTATCTTGGTGAAGCCCTAGTTTTCCTGCGGATAATCAAGTCACCAGGGAGACAAATTGTGGTCTGAGGACTGGATATTGTTTGTAGTAAAACATAATTTATTCATGTCATTTTCTTGATCTTATACATTCTTAGCAATGTTGTTGCATAGTAAAGATTTTTACTTCCAATTCTACAAATTAGATCCAAACCAGGATCATTGTGATAATTGGGGCTGCTGCACTGACACATGGTACAGGGCCTATATGTTTGTCTGAGGTTTGCACACAGCTTAACATTCCCACTCTGAATACACACATTTCCAATCCTGATTCATTCACAGTTAATGGAGTGAACTAATTTTCTGTGAACAACTAAACACAAACTTTGCAAGTGGGTATGTTATCAGTTGACTGCTGACAGAGTGGCCCTTGAACCACTTCCAAACATGCTGTTGAAAAAAAAAAATGATGTGGAGTGGCACGATGAGCTGACTCTCTAAGTGCCTGAACAACAGCTCCGGGGCTCAGGTGCAGGATATAAAAGATCAAGGTGACACATGTATCTGCACTCTGGAAGTAAAGCTCTTTTATGAAACAGTCTTTATTAACAATCTTTGAAGCACTGATTATATTTTATTAAGCACCATCATTATGACCTCAGTGCTAAACACTGATAATACCACCATGACTGTGTCAAAACAGGCGCGCCTCCTGAAGAGGCCACTCAGTATAATCCTGTTCAAAATTATGAATCTGAATTGGGCAGCTTCAATGGTTGTATATTGTTACCATGGTTACAGGTGGTGCTCTGGAGTATGGCGAGGTTAAAGGGAAAGGCTCAGAAACCATGTTCCTCTGTTCTGCAGAGATAAACAAAAAGGACTCTCCTCAAGTACATCCAGGCTGTTTGAACAGAACTGCTCTGTCTGTGTCCATCCTGCTCACCTGGGCTTTAAAAAACATTTAGATTAACTATTACTAGGGATGAGCCGGATACTCGGTTCAAACGAGTACTCGTTATGGATAATGCATTTTTACCGAGGCCGAGCAGGGCATGAGTATTTTTTATTATTATCCGTATCTGTGTTAAATGAAAATCCTCATTGGGTAACTAACTGCTGTCTTCACTCTTCACGCTCTGTGATTGGCCAGTCACACACAGTGCACCCTCCTCCCTACACTGACATGCTGCAGCTAGGAGATGCAGTGGAAACACAGCTCGAGACAGTAGAAGAGTAGAGTAATGAAAATACGGTTTGGGCTCTGAATCTCAGTGTAGACTTGTAAAACCAGGAACAGTTTTATGCACACGATAACTCCTCCATTTAATCATGTTGTAACTAGAATATCCGCTGAAAAGATTTTTTTTCATGGACTGATAGTAACAGGGTAACAGTAGTTTGTTAACAGCAGCTAGCTTGCCAGCGGATGGTTGTTGTGAACCGCCTACCGATGCAGCGACGTATTGACCTTTTACGGTGACGCGGCCCCAACTTAGCTCCTTGCAAACCGGTTCTTAGGAGAAACGGGATCGAAACCAACTAACCACCAGCTCCAGCACCAGCATGGACCTAGCAGCCTTGATTGGTGGAAAAGGTGACGGTGAACTTATTTCGTAACATACGTGGTGCATGTGATGACAGACAGAGCTGAAAACGGCTCCTGTCATGTGGGTCACTGTCTTGTGCCTCCACTCTGGTCAGGTTTTGCAGGTTTTCTCAAGCTCGCCTCTCTTTCAGTTTGTATGCTGTTTAAAATTTCTAAGTGAACTTAATTCATATGTACATGGTGCATTTGACAAGACAGAGGACAGAGCTGTAAACAGCTCGTCTCGCGTCAGTCACTTCCTACACCCCGGTCTTTTTTTTTGTCCTCTGCACAGCTGTCCTCAGGGACAGTGCAGACAGTGCAGTTCCTTTACTATTGTGATAAAAAAAAACACTGATTT